>JAQQAE010012044.1:0-13334 GCA_029823295.1 Pseudamia nigra | reverse complement strand
GCACACCGCCATCTGGTGGGTGCATGCCGCAACTGCGCCTTATAATCCGGTGCGCCTTATAGTGCGGAAAATACGGTAGTCATGTGGTCTTTAGAGGGTAAAAAGATCATCTTGGTGGAGTTAACAGTACCATTTGAAGTGGGCTGGGAGGAAGAAGAAAGCAGAAAGAAAGAAAACCAAATACCAGCAGCTTGTACAGGATTGTTGGGAGAAGTGGTGGACAACATGGCTGATGACAGTGGAAGTAGGATGTTGTGGATTCCCAGTACAATCCGTGTGGAATTTAATGACAAAGGTTGGACTCAGAGGCCATGTGAGGAAAGCAGCCGTCTGTAGGCTGGGTGAAGTGGCAGAGAGACCCTCCCGCTGGCTCAGGCACAAGAGGGTTAACACAAGCTGGAAGCCTGGAGGAGAGGGGCAGTGACCTCTCCAATCACTGCTGACCCGCCAACTGGAGGGTGCTCTGGTTGAGGGTCAAAACACCCCAAGATAGTTGGAGTCCACATGATGATCTCTTTTCCATGCCAAGGCTTTATCCATTAGAAATGATGTAGAGATGTATTTAACAATTGACCTAGTCTGAAAATTTCATCCAAATCAATTCATAACTTTCTGAGTTATGTTGTGAACAAACAGATAAATAAACTAACGACAACGAAACCATAATCTTTTTAGCAGAAGTAATAATAGGTCAATCAATGTGAAAATACCCAGACATAGAAAACTCATGACATGCTACCAATTTTCACATTTTAATCTGGATCCTTATCATATAGGAGAGGTTTTCTTGCAAGATTTCACCAGCAACTGGACTGATGTGTTTTTTGAAGATGTTTCATCACTCTTCTTCAGTTCTGACTGATCAAATGAAAGGAATAAACCTGCAAGAAAACTATGACCGGGATGACTGTGGAGAACCTTCACAGACAGATTTATTAGAGGTCTTATAGTGACTGAACAAAAACCATCAGTGAGGAGGCAGAGTTCACTCCATTGCTATGTATAACACATGATTTGGAAAGCTGTGATTGGTCGATCACACCTGTCCAAAAGAAAATGTGGAGAGAATGAACAGAGAATCACCAGGACTAATTAGAGACACTTAAGACAAACCTGGCACTATTTATTCTATTAAATATGTAATAAACCACACTTTAAATGTAGATATGAAATGTTTCAAACACATACCTATTTGGCAGCGTCATCGCAGTTTTGAAACATTCATTAATCTTTTCTATTGAGTCTTTGAATGTGGACAATGACTTCAGTTTAGTTTTTAGTTTTTCAAGTGTGGAAGTCTTTCAGTTAAAACCTTGATTTGTAGAAAATGAATGAAGAGGAATCAATAGAATTAATAATTTTGTGTTCAGCCTGAACCATTAAAGGTGGAGGGAAAAATAAAACTGGTAACATTCACTGAAAACTATTTTTGTTTCTTTCAGTTTTTCAGATTTCAGTTAACAAATTTGCCATCTTAGGAGCTATTTTAAGGGTTAAGATGTTTTATGACTTATCTTTACCAGGATAACTCTTAACTTTGAGAGGAATTTCAGAAACCATGCCCATACTTTTAAGAATTCTCTTCACAGGGAGCAACGCTTTACAATGGGAATCATCATGGATCTACTGTAGGCATAGGTCATCTTTATAACTTGCTTTTCTATAACTTGTATTTTGCCCTAAAATCTGAATGGAAATTGAAAAACAAAAAGGAATGGATAGACCCCAGGCAAAAGATGTTTTTAACAGCTTATAGAAATTATTTAAGTGCATCAAACTGTTGACCCTGTATCAGCCTTTCCTTTAACTTGAAGCTCACTGTGTACAGTAACATAGCACAGCAATGCTGTAGGAAACTCATTGCTCAGTGACCTCTCTTTAACCCAGGCTGCTGTTTCACAGGCTGCACACTGGGACAAGCTGTCCATCAAGTGTGCACTCAGAGAGGACAAATACAGCCTGACCCTTGCAGTGCAGGTACAGTAAGTCAGGATGTTATTTACAGAAGATTTACTGTACCATTTATCCAGTATGCAGGCTGTGAAAGCACACAGAAAATACAAACAGAAAGAGGATGGATTTAATACACCATAGCTTAATTACACACTACATACAAATTTAACCTTTCACTTGCAATATTCAATTTCATTTTTACATGCTGTTAAAAAGCAGGCCTTTTGAGATTGTAATGATTAAGTGGGTTAAATGGATAGGAGGAGGTGGATGGAGTGGTTCATGTTTTGTGCATTTTTCATCTATTCCTCTTCCCTTAATGCTGGGGACTCACTACAAGATTGCTTGCACCCATTTTACCCACGATTCATAGTTGGGCATATTCTGCTCCAGTCAGCACTAGTTGGGGACAGTTGGCATGGCAAAGAAACCCGTTAGTGTGTAAGGGTAGCAGACCCCACCGGACCACAGTTGTAGTCAGTCAAACATGATTGTTTCTTTTTGAACCGACTTTGGATGTAATCAGGTAGCGTGTACTGATTATCAACCCAACTGCAAGCACATGTTGCCACCAGCCAATGAAAAAGCATGGGTGGGACACAGATAATAGCATTCAGAAGCTGATGACAGGAAGTCGTGGAAGTATTGAAACAAAGACAAACCTACATGTTTTTTCTTTTTGGATTTCTCAGACCAGACCAGCAACAGTGAGCCGTTGTCATTGAAGTTTGTTCACCCTTTAAGCTGTTGCTCTCGCAAGAGTTTGATGCATTCAGTTGCTTCGCTTGGTTTGCCAACTGATATAGTCTATGATCCCTCATCAGGTGCAGTCATTAAATGTGTGACCCTCAGTCTTTCACTCATAAAAAAAATCTGATGAAACCAGTTAGTTAGTGTGAACACTAAGTCTTTTCAAAAAATGGTAAGGGCTGTGAAAGTTGTATAGTGTGTCCCTAACCAAGTTGTTTTATGCCTAAACTTAAGAAAACTATGCACTTTTGTTGTGGAGGAGGGAGATGAGGTAGTTATGGCAGTCCAGCAAAACTCTTAGTTTCAATGTTTAGTGCATTTTCTGTCTATTCCCTGGCTAACCCTAACTAAGAAATTTTATGCTTAAACTATGAAACTGTAACCTTTTTGCATAGCAATATCAACAGCATCTGAAGTGGGAGTTTCTAGTTATAACACTCTAACTGCACATGAAAAATGAAAAGACCCATATTGCACTGTGAAGTACCTGTGGTGTTAGTATGAAATGTGGCGCAATTGGTTTACATATCATGTAAATGAGCTTTAGTTCAGTTTGCTCTGTTAGTGTTTATCATGTGTTTCAGCTTAATAATCTTCTTGATGTGATCCTTTTCCACACATCCCATAAAACCCTGTAAAATCCTCAGCGTTCCCTCCAGCATTAGCTGAATGTTAACATCACAAAACTGTGAAGAAAGCTATGGTTAACACTGAGCAAATATTTAAAGTCACTGCTAAAGACATCATCACCACGGCAAATAAATGAATTGAATTCTGCTTATAGCTCCCCCTCCTTTCACCTAAATGGATATTTGATCCCTAGGGAACACCTAGTGTTTTGCAATCTGCGCCTGCTTCCTGGTGGCGCTTCCCCATCTCTGTGAGAAGCAAGCACTGACTTTGAAGTCTGTGAAGCTGATGATAAATATGCTAATGTGTCTGGAGGTGACTTGACGTAGCAGATAGCATTGTGAGGGGAAAGTGCCACCCATCGTTTAATATATGGAAAGGAGGAAGGCGAGAGAGACGGAGGAAGGAGGAGGGAGCGTCTAGCTACAGATAAGGCTTTACAAGGATAAACAATGGGAGTAAAAGAGCACCTGGATTGATGTTTTGTCTGATGCAAACAGTAGATCTGGGGATATATGGTGTGAAACTGGAAGATGAAATTGTCAGTAGGATGCACATAGACACTTGTGTGTAGCATCAAACTGCACAACAATAAGAATGAGTCTGAAGAATCTCACTGTGTATGATGACTTCAACTACAGTAGTGTTATAGTCACAGAGAAGGTGATTTTACTGACCTGGAATTAACCAATCACTGATTAATTTAAGCCATTCCAGGACAGTAATCATGTTATTATCTCTCAAGCTGATATAGAAATATTTTTTTGCTATTTCTATGTTTGCTACATTCGAATTATCGGAAACACACCTGTTCTATCATTAAAAAACTTCTGCAGAGCTCATTTTTAATTTAGTAATAGTGATTACACCCTATCTAAGTAAAACAATATTAATTACATGGGATCTTGTCTTAGATTCTCTGCTGAACTGGAAAATTGTGTGCATCCAACTACAAGGAATAGATGTCAAACCATCTAATGTGATGGATGTTTATGTTCTGAGATTTTAACAGGATTAATATAATGTTAATTATCCATTGAAACATGTGGACATTGGTTTCACAACCCCACATGTGCATCGTGTGTGCCGGTGTCTGCATACGTGGCATGTCAACACGGCAGCTTGAAAGTGTCTGAACCACTTTACCTTACACTTGCCGTGATGTCTGACGATTAAGGAGGCTCCATCCTATCAGTTTCTGGAGGAGGTGGCACTACTGATTTTAAAAAATCACCAAACATTCTGCTATTCAGTTACTGCACTAGAACTTTGAAAGTCTAGATGTTTTCTCAGACGTTTCTATTTTATTGACACACAAATGGCAATAATAGCAGTAACCTTAATGCATGTCGTCATTGGTATTTTCATGTAACTGCTCTCTGTCTTGGCTGCATTGTAAATAGATGACATCATTGTATCAATATGTGAATTTAAACTGAGATTTTTCGATTTTAAGCAAACTTAATAGAAAATGTACCAAAAGTCACCAATTACTCACTAAGTAGGAAGGAAACAGACCTCAGCAACAGTACAAATATATAAATCTGCTAAATGGTTATTTTAGAAGATGATTTTATGCAGTTTATGATATTGTGTTAAGCTGACTGCTTTCGCAAATACTATTTTGGGTTTCAGTCTTTAGAAAGAGCTTAGACTCGTGAAGCTTTTTCCACTTGTTTTTGATGCTATTACAAGAAAATAATGTACTGTATGAGATATATTTTGCAGGAATTTAAACTATTTTATGTTGCAATACGGACCTACATGTTATAGTGATGATTTAGTATATTGATGATGTTATAAGCCTAAAAGAGGCAAGGATGATGAAATTTCCTTAAAAGGGATGAATGAAGTTCTTTCAGTTCAATTCAGTTTTATTCATGCCACGTGACAGAGAGTGATGTTCTGTGGTCTACTTTTATTTTCAGGCATAAAAGTGTTAACCTGTTACTGCCCAAATGTATTTACAATTATATCAAAAAATGTACAATTTGTGTTTTTGCTGTCAAGCAGATGCTAAATTAGGTAGCGATGTTAATTTGAATATAGCACTTACAAAAGATATTGATAATATTATTTAACTGTGCGTCTTGTACAATGAAAAATCACTGACTTATGTGCTCATATAACCTTGTTCTAATTCCGTATCTACATGCTCACTTATGTAACTTGTATCAAACTTTGCTAAAGTGTCACTATGCTTAAACACTGAAGCTTTTCTTTCTTAGATCAGAACTTTCACTCACATACTCTGCCTTGCGTTTCTTGTACATAGCTTGAGTAAAGAAACAGAAGATTTCAAATTTATTTCTGTTTCATTTCTCACCCCATATATTTAACTACAATGAAAATGAGCAACATTAGGCATAATTGAGCATAATAGTAATTAAACAAATTTTCCAGTCTCAGGTATACAGATTATTTTATCGAAGTCCACCAGCTCGCTTCCTGTATAAAGATGATATTTCCGTAAGGGCATAAATTGCATTCATATACCAACATGGTATTTTATTTATTTATTTATTTATTTTTTTTTACACGTAATTCAATGTTGCACACTTCCTATGCACATACCTATTTCTGCATTTTTGGTCACTGTGGACAGCAAAGAAAGCATTTCATTATACACAGACACTTGCTTTCCTTATTGTGCCCATGAAAATAAACATTTTGAATCCTGAATTAATTCTTATACAAATTAATTAGGAGCTAAATCAAAAGCAAAATTCTAATTTCTATGCACCAAAATACAATATTTTTCATATGCGGATGTTAGCGCCTAATGTAGCAAAAATGTGACAAACTGAAATCTGCAAATAACTTCCACAATTTTTGTCACATGTAGTCTATTCCAGTACGATCTTATGGTACAGTATGTATGGAATACCGATCGACCGGCATTAATTGGATACATATACCACCTCGGCTGCATTCACACTGGAAGGGGCTTGAGGCAAATTTGCGACAATAGTCTCTAAGGGGTTAAAGCTTGGGTGCACTCTCCCTGTGCCATGCTTTTGCCCGCATTACCCTTATTTACATTTAATGTAACACATAAGCAAAATTGTAAGTTAAAAGCAATAGTCTCATAATAACATCACAGTTGTAATGATGTGGAATTATCCTCAAGAGACGAGACTTTTTGTGACGAAATCAACACAGTTCGATGTAGGTAACATGTTTTTCTATGCATGTATGATTTATTTTAAAATATTGTGGAGAGGGCCTGAACTGTCAGTTAGGAGCAACTGTTTCAAACCATCTCTTTTAAACAGCAATACCATACACATATAATTTCACTGGAGTCACACAAACATGACATCAGCTCACACTACTATGAATAATTTATGAGTGAGGCAGGACCTGACTGAAAGCGATGCATATTTTGAGTAAACTTTCACATCAACCTGAGGCTTTCAAAAAGTACATGTGCCAGTTAATGGAATTCTGCAATTCATACATTTAATGCCTCTGGGCTTTTTTTGCTCTTCTGTAGGCTCCTGCCACTGTTTACTTCTCTGAGTAAGACCTTCTCCTCTGCAAATACATGCAAACTGTCTCCTTATGTGTGTACTGCACAGAGCTGCAGTTTCTCAGTCTCAACACAGATCTGATACCCTCAAGGTGACAGCAGAGGATCTGTTGCAGGTGTCGGCAGCAACATCAGGGTTGTCAGAAAGCATCTCACCGCATGACTCAGATCTGTGAGCAGCTCCGACATATTTACGATACAGAAAAGCAGGTAAACACTCAAAATTCTCAGCACATTTCTGAATAAAATGTTTTGTGGGGATGAGAAGCTGTAAAGTCTCCTGCTTTCATCCGTTCTGCAGAGAGATCCCAGCCCTTATCAGGTTGTGCACCTCAAGGCGGGCTTTGATTTTAATGCCTCAAGAGTAGCTTTCCACCTCAAGTGTGTGTGGACAAGCTGTAGGTGTCACTGTCGACGTGGCTTTGAGCTTTTGAGCCGTGGCTGCTGGAGTCCAGAGCGCCACCCAGCCCCCTTTGTAGGAGACGTCGTAAGTCAGATGTTCAGAATGCATGGGGCATTGTCTGCCTGGATGTTCGATGGGCTGGCAGCAAAAGGTGACATCTGGTGACTAATGTGCTCAGATGTGAATGCTGCTCCCTCAGTTCTCTGGGCAGCAGCTGCTCCGCAAAGGCATAAATGAGACAGGGGGAAGCAAGAGAGAGTTGAGAGGGAGACAGCCAGGGAGAGATAGGCAGAGAGGGGGTGGTCGTCCAGGCCCGAGGTGGGGGGTAGGGCAGTGGGTTTGAGGAGCGTGTTTGTATGTGAGGTGGTGTGCATGTTGTTCACCACGCCAGCCGTCTGACTCTGAAGGGGTGTGTTTCTGGGGGGGAGGGGTTGGGTATGTCATGGGAAAATCAATGACTTTCTGTCTGTCTCTTTTGGAGGAGGTAAAACAGGCATGGATATCCCCCCTCACTACGTCCACAAAGAGACCACACAGACCCCCAAGCAGGTCTTGTTTTGATCTGCTTTGTGTTTCCTGCAGCTTAACGCCCTCTAAGACACTGGCCAATTGAGTCACAGCATCTCCATGAATACTGAAATCAAGCACCCAGGCACCTCAATATGATATGCTCCATCACTAAAATAATGCAAAATATCAGTAAGCACATTTATGCACGTATTTATATGTGATTTATCTGCACTATATTTAAGGTCAAATTGTGTACTGTTTTACTGCGTTGCATTTGTCTGACTGATGCAGTGACATTACAGCTGAGTGGAAGAAGGTCGATAGTTCAGTGTCCTTGTCGTTCCGTACATTATTATTAGCAGACTGTGTATTTTAACCTTCTTTGTGTCCTTTTTGTCAGTCAGTGTATAAATGTCTATTTACACACAAAAGTGTCACATTATTATTTCGCTCTACTGAGGAGGTTATGTTTTTATTGGTGTTAATTAATTTATTCATCTGTTTGTTCACAACACTCCTTGTAAAGTTCTGAATGGACTGGATGAAATTTTGGATAAAATCGATTCAATTCTGGGAGTGATCTGGATGATCATCTGAATCCAGAATGTTTATCCTTGTAACGCCAAAATGACACCCTGAAAATTTTGCCAAAAGACATAGGATAACACCGTAATAAATTCTATCAAACAACAACAAGTGATCCAGATATGGGCAATATTTCACATATATTGATCCAGAATGCTTATACTTACAGGGGTTGAGGAAAAATAGCTATTGTAACTAGTAAATAAAGCTATAGACATGAAACTGACACCAAATTGTAGCGGAGAGTTTGCTGATTCAGTAATGTGCCCATGGATTTTACGTATCTTCAACATTTAGAAGAAATCCAGAAGAATCCATAAGAAAACAACGTTATGGAAATATTATTTTGCAAATAAGTATTGAAATTATAATGATGCACTGTATGTGATTCTGAATCCGATGGTAGGTTTTCATGGTCAAAGCATCCAGTAATGAGGGTCATTTGTTTTCGTTGCTGTATCCCAACAAACGTATGAAGAGAAACCGAGCTGCCTTGGCGGAGGTCTGCGCTGATTGGTGCAGATGGATTACAGCAGTGTGGAAGAAGGCGGATCGTTCAGCCTACTTCCACTTCCATATATTCATACACACTATTAAACGACAAATAAACCACATTGTTTAACTTACTCTGTGTCTTAGTTCCCAAAGTGGTCAACAAAAGGCAAATATGTACAAAATTATTAAATAAATCACCAATTAAAAAATGTACCCTGATGTACCCTACACACAATCTAGTTTTAAGTATGTAATATTTAGTGGCATCTAGGGGTGAAGTTGTCGATTGCAACCAACTGACTAACTAGTAATGAAAATGCACTGATTGTCAAGTACACAAAAGTTATTAAAAAGTCTCAGTTTCTTATTATAATTAATGTGACATTTTCATGCATTTTTCACTTTCGATGCAAAAGACAATATATAATGTATAAGTATGAGAATTCTACTCCTGCCCATTATGAACACACAATAAAGCAAGAAAATGAAAAATAACTTACAAAACGAACACATCTGAGCAAAAAACTGAACAACAAAATTGACTAAATTAATCATAATGAACAAAACAACCCCAAAAATGACTGGAAGTTTACACAAAATTAACAAAATCATTGTTGTTGCCCTGTGAAAACATCATGTATCAAAGTATAAATGTACTTAAAATAGAAATATTAAAGCAAATTTACTAGTTTTATGCTGGAGCTGTAAACATGAAGTGATTGGTCGAGTCTGTGATGGACTCCAAATATGAGACAACTCTTTTGATATGGAAAAAATTGGTTTTCTTTATTCCCTGCAAAAATGCTAAGAGTGAAATAACAAGAAAGACAACAGATTTGACATCAACCCGATTTAGAAGAAACAACTTCCCTTTAAACTGAGGTTGTCACATTCACAGGAGTCCGAGAAATCCTTCAAAGGGAAATCACATCACAGGTGAAAACAACATCCGAGTCACGAGACATGACTACATCCATCATGCTGCACAGATTTCCCATGAGCCAATTGGATTTGTGGTAAAACTCTTCTGCTATAATAGCTCCATCCTTCTCCTGTCATTGAACTACCTGTGTTTCTTGAGCTTCATGTCACTCCTGAGAATATGTGAAGGGTTTGGATGACAGACAGCTGTATGAAACCCTGCCCCCTTATGTGTGTGGGCGAGTTCTGTGACCTCTGAGCCATGTTATTCTAGAGGGCACCTAAGTCTGCAACCCCAGAGCTCCTTCACTGGCCTGAACTACAACCCTGCTTCAGAAAAAGCTGTGCAAAATGTCATCAGAAACTGAACGCAATGATTTGCAAAAGAGTGAAAATCCATATTTAATTGAAAATAGCACAAGAAAAACATGTTAGATACTATTTGAAAATGATATGCTCGTTTTGAATTTGATGCACTGTTCAGTGGGCTCCAAGAAGCCCTGACTCTCATCGGACTTCTCTCTGAAGATACTAAGTGAAGATTTTTTTTTGTCATGAGTCATCATGGTCTTAAACATTTTATTTGGACCCTCTCATAAGCGATCTGATTGTCCATGTTTAACTTTTTTCTTCGTCATTACTATGACAAATAACCCCACAAATCACTCCTGTGTTGGGATTTGATTGACTTCTTTGCTATTTTCACGTACATATGGGATTTCATTGTTTTGCATATCGTCACATTTTATTTTTATTAACATTTTACACGGCGACCCAACATTTTGGAAACAGGGTTATAGAAAAAGGGGCCCTTGGGAAAAAGCTGGCTTTAAACATCTTAAATGGAATTAGATATGACATTGCAATGCAACAATATCCCAAAAAACTTGACAAAATTACAGCTGAGGTTAGCTTGTGAGACATTATGTTTTAATCACATCTAATTTCCGAGGTTTCAGTCTCATAATTTTGCCAAAATGATTTGTATAGCAAAGGACATCACACAAAACTGGTTGTGGATCAACACCCTTAAACATGTGGTCATTTGTGGCATTCATATGGACATGCTGCTTCTTAGAGGACACTTGAGCTCCACTTAAAAGGCGTCATGGGCTGCTTTCGATTAGGGAGGCGGTGGGCTGCTTTAGATTTGATGAACAAGAAGTGCATATGCATTGCACAAAGAATGTTAATGAAACACATTCCTCACTGTTTCTCATGGAAACCAGCCTGGATTTAGGGATAAGGAGGTGGAGAGAACTGGGGTCCCCTCCTCAGGAAAAAATACTTACAAGCTGCAGGAGGGAATCAGGCTTCTCGGGAAAGAGGGACGGAAAACCCTGTGGGATGGGAAAGTGCGAGGGTGAAATGTTAGCAACTTTTGTCTGAAGACGTTTCTTCTCAATCCCCCTGGAAATTTTGAATGCGAACATTTCATTTTGTGGTGAATTCTTCATGCAGTGACGTGTGTCCTTCTACATAATTTTATGATTTATATTTCATGAGTGAAGAAAATAATCAGAAACAAGGTAAGTATTTGTTTGCACATGCAAAGCAATAAGAAATTGAGCTGTTTTCTCTGCAAGTCAGATAAATGTGAAAAACACTAGAGCATTACATTTGACCAAACATGCGGACAATCATATTCAAATTTATTTAACATTAGGACTCAGCTACTTGTCTGTGTATATTTTAATGGAGAGACTAAAGGTGACATCACCCATTGGTTTTTGAACTGGCCTTTTGAGGCCATTTGTGTTGTAACTTTCTGGTTGGGATTTTGGAGCCAAATGTCAGAAGTGACTGTATTTAGACAAATAGGACAGAGCTGCAGAAGCCCCAGCAGATCAGGGTGGATATGGGCAATGCCAGCTTATTGACTTGGTAAAACTTCATGAGAAACATACTATTTTATTTGCTAAATAGCAGCTACGAAGGTCTGACTCTACAGGCGGTGGAGGCAGAGCTGTCACAGACCTGTCAATCAGGCAGACACTGAAACCTTTCATTTGTCTTCGTATCTTAATAACGGACCATCAGATCACATATAAGAGGATCCAAATGATTCAAATGAGACCATGATGACTGATGAAAATAAACTCACTCAGTATTCTTAAGGAAAAGGCAAATATAATTCTACAAGAGCCAAGATTTTTTGGAGCCAAATAGCGGTTGCCCTAATGTCTGCAAGTGGTATTTAAACATTCATGGCCCCACTGGACGACCCACTGCTTCTGACATCACAGTTCCCTGTGGAACCAAACAGACTATAGCAGTGGTTCTCAACTGGTGGGTCACAGACTCAGTCTGAGTGTGCTGCCAAGTGTGTGCTAAAATAAATACATACATTTATATTACTGTATATTCAATTACTTTTTATCTGATGTTGGACTTTTATCAATGTGCAGTGGCTGTTACCACAGTAATGCTGACATTTGACTCAAAGACGACAGGTTACATAGTAGATTATATTATATTTATTTTGGTAATTTTTCTCATTTAGTTTATAAAAAATAATTTTGCATTTCATTATATTTTGTTATATTTGACTTTGACTTAATATTTTTGTTATGTTTTGTTAATTCTATACATAAATATAATTTTTATTCATTATCTAGGATATTGTGTTCATTTTTTGAGCAAGATTTGTTCAGTTGGTGCATATACATTATTCTAAATACTCTTAAATTTAAATAAATCTTAAAAATCTTAAATAAAAAAAACATTTTATTGTCTGGATGGTTTTGTTCTTATGTGGGCATTATGATCATTTGTAAAAAAAAATGTCATTATTTTGGGTTCTGAATTTGATTTTTTTTTTTAAAAGAAAGGTATCAGCATGATAATTGTTAGAATCTGAGAACCACTGGTGGGTATTATACAGTATGAACGTAGGTATTTGAAGAGCCAGACTTCTCTTTGTTGAATTTTACCTTCCTATCATACTAAAAATAAGTCACAAAAATTTAAATATGAACTAGAAAATGGAGATAATAACAAAAGATTCTCACAAATAGCCATAATTTGTGCATTACATCCAGGGTACTTTTACTCAGTTTCGTGTACTTGAGTAGTTTCTTCCAAAAGATGTACTTCTGAGAGTAGCTGTTTTGCAAAGTACTATTTATTCCTACTGAGTTACATTTGTGGTTAAAACGAAGTCCACTTCCACTCAGTTACATTGGATGCACTCCTCAGAGATTCAGAAATCTGAATAAAATGAACAAAATAATCGAGTAAATTAACAAAAATCAACAGAGCAAGCAACAACATGAGCAAAAATTAACA
Source organism: Pseudamia nigra (assembly GCA_029823295.1). Taxonomy (NCBI): domain Eukaryota; kingdom Metazoa; phylum Chordata; class Actinopteri; order Kurtiformes; family Apogonidae; genus Pseudamia; species Pseudamia nigra. The sequence goes on along the minus strand of JAQQAE010012044.1, from coordinate 267 downwards.
AACACAATTAAAACACATTTTAAATAATGGAATAATAAGCATAATAATCAAGTAAATTAACAAAATGAACAACTAAAACAAATGAATAGGCAAAAATGCATAAGTAAATCAACAAAAATGAACAAAATAAGATAGATAGATAGATAGCTAGATAGATAGATAGATAGATAGATAGATAGATAGAAGGGAGAAGGGAGAAGGAAGAAGTGAACACTTATTAATTCCTTCTCCTCTTTTCCATAAATACACCCATGTGAATTATATACA
>JAQQAE010012043.1:0-13335 GCA_029823295.1 Pseudamia nigra | reverse complement strand
GCTATGATGCCTGACATGAGCTTCCATGTTGTGGAGAGACAGGTTATTGGCCGGTAGTTGGATGGGACTGTGCCCTTCGAGGGATCCTTCAGGATCGCCCTTCGGTTAGCCATTCAGGGTGAGTAGCGCTGTGCATCGCTATTGTGTGATGCCAGTTTCTCCCAGATACTTTTCCAGTATTGTTCAGTTTAGTTGGTCTGCTCTGCTATTGTTACCCTTCCACTGAGCGTACACTTTTGCTGGTTGGGTTGAGAACTGCTGGTTTATTCCTCTGGCTTCACTTTCTCTTGTGTACCTCTTTAGGCGGCTGGCCAAGGCTTGGAGCCTTTGTTTGGAGCTTCAGGTATGGGCCTTGATTTTTGCCTCCAACCTTCTTATAGATCCATGATCTTATCTTTCAGGCGCTGCCTCGTTCAGCGTTGCACTTATTGGTGCTTCGTACCCAATTTCTGGATGGGGAGTCATTGTTAACTCCCCTCTGACCTGGCGTCCTGGCCCCCCCTTGCCGCAGCATTTGTGTTGCACCTCGTCAATCTTAAGTTGTGATAGCAGTTGCTGTTTGTGGATGTTGGAACACTGAGCTTTTTTGGGCGGGGGGTGGCCATTTTAGGTGGTAAATCCAAAATAAAAATCCCAAATACTCCTTCCATTCCCTCATAAGGTTCTGCATACATGTCTGTGATTCTCTGTTCTCCTGATGTCCCTGAGCGCCTCCCATCTCACATCCACACCTGACATTCAGACAGCAATCACTGCACTCTGAGCCAATTTCTGGCTTTTCAATCTCATTTTGAATGTGAAGCCAGACTTGGAACAAATTAGAAATGTGAATGTTGAGGATGCTTTTGAAAGTTAGAAGGATGCAGTGAATAAATATAATTAAATTTCCGGAGATGCTCCTTTTTAGTAAATGATAATTATCTGCAAAATGACAATTATCCATGAGAGGGATGAGGTAAAGTAGGGCTCTTTTTCATTCATTATTTTTTTTAGAAATAATTCATAACTAAAAGGTTACAACAATAACGGAAGAAATCTGTACTCAAGATTATGGTATAATCAGTACTGAAAATAAAAAATAGCTTGCTCTGCTCAGCCTTATTGTTGAAAAACCACACTGCCTCCACAGTCCCCATGGAGCTAAACAGTAATCTTTTGTTTTATTGTCAGCTTGTATGAGGGTTAAGGCGAATTTGGATAAAGACTTAGTTTTGCTTTGATAAACTGATCCTCTTGAAAAATTCACTTCTCGGATCAAAGCCTTGGGCAAAAATTTGTGAGGCAGAAAGCTGATGTCTTTTTTGAATGATGTTGTGTGATTCCAGACTCGTGGATCTCGCAGTCCGCTTCAGTCCCACGAAACCAAAAACACACAGGAGTGGAGTCTCCATCCCCTGCCACCTCTCTGCCCAAACCTCCAGGCCAGTCTTCCTCAGGCTCCCAGCCGCAGCACAGGACAGTCAAGGTGATGCACTTTGCAACAGTATTGTGTGGGCACATTAAGAGCCATTTATTAAATACAAGTAGACGACAGCACCTTTGAGTTTGAGCCATTTTATTCGAAACAGAGAAACAGTTAACCGCTGCTTGGATGAAAGTGTAAAATGATCCCTAAGTGTACAGTCTCCTGTTCCATGGCTGAAAAAGATGGTTTGAACTTCTACTTGCTTTTAAAATGAACAAGAATGTTTTCTAGAGTTTTACCAGCTGGCTTTTGTTTGATTTATGTTGAAGAATTTCTTTTACTGGACAAGTTTATTTTATCTGCTGTATTCAGGGCTCTACATGGTTTTGTGGGAGATTTAGGTATAGTCGGGCACTTAGGTTGTTGTCTTATTTTATAATTTACAGTTTTTTTGTCATTGTTGATTAATCTGGTGGATTGTTTTGTTTTTTTCCAAGTAAATTTTTGGTGAAGAGCACATCAGAATGTTAAACTTTCTCAGTGGCCAAGATGATTTTAAATGTCTTGTTTGTGAATATTTGGCTGCTAATCAGTGAATTGATTTTAATTGTTGCAGCTCTAGTTAAACAATGTACATTTTTACTGGGGCTGTCAAAATTAATGCGTTAATCTGGATTAAACCATTTGCATGATTAATTAGATCAAAAAATTTTAACGCGATTAACATAAAATAACTCGTATATCAAGGAAAACGTAAGGAAATCTTATGTTACATTTGACCCACGTCACTGCCAACTACGTTAGTATTTACTGCTTCAAAGTCAATTTAAATGTAAAAGTATAAGTCACATTTTGAAACAAATGACATTAGTTACTGATGAAAACAATGAACCAAGTGTAAAAAAAGCAAAAACGTCCCAGCAGAACAGCACAGAGGTTCTGTTAAGTTCTACAGAGCAGATGGAATTTCCTTTTATAAAATTAGAAAATAATACATTTTAATGTAAAATAAGTACTTTTAAAAAATGAATTTAATCAATTTTGGAATAAGGCAGTAACATACAAAATTGTGGAAAAAGTGAAGCGCTGTGAATACTTTCCAGATGCACTGTAACAATACTGTGTAAAAGTTTTAGGCCACTTTGTATGTAATAATTACACACATGCATAACAGACCCAGAGTACATAGGAAATATACATAAAAACAACCATTTCAGCTTTTCATTCCCATTTCAAGGAGTATGTGTCACCTCCCTTCAAACTTCAAAATGTTTTGAACTGTTTGCGTCAGAAAATATAAGAAGTCTAGCTCACTTAAACCAGGATTCATTCAGCTACACATGTCATATTGTTCTTATTGTTTCGATTACTTTTTTGTCATAATCATGCTACTCTTGAAACTCTTTTGCTTCTGGATTAATGTAGATCATTATTATTGTCTGTTTTCTGTCACTGCAGGTTTACTTCTATTAACCTTTCAGACAAACCGCAGTTCAAAGTGCTGGAAATGTGCAGAATTTTTTGACGGCTGTCGTAGTCCTTAGTTTTGTATTTTTTCTCCCTATGTGCAGTACGTTACTGTGCTACACAGCGCCGGTAGAAGTAACATAATCTCATGGTTTGAAGGTAGAAAAGCTTAAGGACGTTAGGTGAGGCCATTTAAAGTCTGTGGTAGAAAAGAGAAGCACTGACACGCATGAGAATGAAGTTTAAGTCAAAAAGGAAATAATGATTTTAGGCGCAGACTTTTTTTTTAATGCAGCATGTTTAGGTTTTAAAAGTTTTAGTCCCCAAAATATGACTACTACAAAACTAGTTGGTTGAGTTTGGCAGAAGACCATGTTTAGGGAGCTCTTCAGTGGTTTGACAAGTGTGTTTGCCAGAAAACCCTGATGGCAAATTCAGGTGTGTGTGTGGTGCCAACTGGTAGTAACACGTTTTTCCTCTGTTTTTGTTTAATAATGGTCTTCAAACAGCTTTAATTGCTTCAGGTGGTAAAACAAGGGCAGATCATTTTTAAGACAGGATAATGAGTAGCATAAACAAATGTCCATATACATAATTCAATGATTCAAAATAGAAAATGAAGGGTTCCTCTCCACTGAAATACTAAAGAAATAACTTTAACAGACAAATAGTAGACTCAGAACTATATGACCAGCTCTACCGATCAAACAAGGAAATAGAAATGAAGCTGTGAGGTAAATGAATGCGTGTTCAAGGGCCTTTTATTACCGGTGCAGCAGTTGTAAACCCTTTGTTGTGTTTGCTCGTCCAGGTGACCTGTGCTAACTGTAAAAAACCTCTGAAGAAAGGCCAGACGGCGTACCAGCGTAAAGGCTCCACACACCTGTTCTGCTCAACCACCTGTCTTTCTGCCTTCTCACACAAACCCGCCCCCAAGAAGAGCTGCACCATGTGCAAAAAGTGAGTCTGCGCCAACGCTTCACCCATCAGGAGACATCCGAGTGTTCTGACTGTCTGTGGCTTATAAAATGAACTATATGAGCCTAATGGCTTCATTTGCATTTTACTTCAACCTAAAAAAATCCACATCTCCATTTTAGTTTAGGCACTGTGCTCCAGGTATTGATTGCCAGAGTGGGTAGTGCTCACATACATTTAGTCAGTTACCTCAATGAGTAGGAGTTAAAAAAAAGGTTGAATATTTTTTTTTAAATTACAAAATAACCAATTGAATTAAAAAAAAATCAACAAATCAAGTAAATTATCAAGAGGAATAAAGGAAGTGACAAAATTAGCAAAAAATTACAAAAGCAATCTCAAAAATGAACAAAATAAGTAACAAGATGTACAAAAAATGAAGAAAATAAAACACAGATTGCAAAAATTATCAAAATCAAGTAAGTAAAAAATGAACAAAATAAACAACAACTGAATAAAAAACAAAATATGCAAGACAATGAGTAAAGGCGACGAAATTGAACATTAGTTTAAAAACAAAATGGTCAAGTAAGTTAAGAAAAAAAGAACAAATTGACCAACAAAAGTTAAATTGAACAAAATCATCAAAATAATCAAGAAATTGATTAAAAATGACCAAGGAAATGAACATATATGAACAGAATAGTTATTTGAACACAATGTATGAGGCTGCAGTAAATACCATGTTCCGAAGTTACTCACTACTTGAGGTACTCATTTACTTTTGCTCAAGTACAGTGGTATCTCGGATAACAAATTTAATCCGTTCCAGCGTCACGTTCAGTATCCGAATGATTCGTTATCCAAATGGACTTTTTCCATAAAAATACATTTAAAACCAATTAATCCGTTCTGGACTCACGACAGACTCCCATATAAAGTATGTATTACACACCCCTACCTGCACATTTATTCATTATTATTACTTGAAAAGGAAGTTATATTAATTATCTGAAACAGAATGCTTGAAATTAGTTCTAAAAATGATTTGAAATGTATTCTTGCCTTGGCTCATGACTTGGTAGTGTGTCCGTGGACACTGCATATGTCCATAACTGTAAACAACACCAACGCCGCCGGCGGCCCGGGAGCAGCGGACACAGTTGGATACGGCCAGCGCTGTCCATGTCTGCCTGTGTCCGCTCTGGTCCAACACGGCCAGCGCTGCCCGGGTCCGACACGGCTGGGAGCAGGACACGCCGCGGGCCGATGGCTTCATCAGAAGCTTTTCGTCAGAAGAGTTTGTTGCCCGAGATACCACTGTACTTATGTTTGAGTACTTCTACTTTAGTCATTATAATTATAAGTGATAGTGCTTTTACTTCAGTAGTATTTCTGTTTACTCTGCCCATCTTTTTTTCTTTTTTTAGTAGTAGTACTGGTAGATTTATTTTAGTCAAAGGTATACCAAAGTAAATGCAGATAATTTCAATTAACACAAACATACGGTATTAAACTCACTTATAAACAAAATATACATTCTGCACATTAAGAATTTGACCAAAAAGCTGTAGGCTGAAGCTCCAGGTTATTGCGTCAACCCTTACTACGTCAGTTATACATTTATCTCCAAACAATAACAAACACAAAATATTATTCTGTCATGATATGTCTATTAATGGTCAGTATTTTAAATGTTTTTTTTAAGGTGGAACAGTGATGTGCTTGATTTTAACTCCTCTGCACAGCTGTTCCATAGATCCACATCCTGAACTGTCTGTTCTACATGCTGTCTTTTTTAAACATTTCATTTCTTCTTAGTTGATATTGACTTTCTCTGGTTGTAAACAGATTGTTTTCTTTTAGGCAAAAGTCATTCTTTATTTTAAACAAAATTTCAGAGTGCACAGATCCACTAAGTCATAACATTTTAATGTGTGTAGGTTCAGAAATGGTCCATTGCTTGGTTCATTGTAAGATGAATGTGTGATTATACTTATGGCCCTTTTTTTGCTAAATTAAAACCGGTTTGAACCTCTGTTCATTGCTTGCATCGAGGTTATCCGATCACTTCCATTTGCCTGTCCATCCACCCCTCAGCATGACCAGTTTGCATGGATGTTGGCTGTATGGAACATGTAACATATGCAGAGCAGATGTTCTTCTCAGTGTACTGTTACTCCTGCGCTGTACCTTCATGTACAGCTTTGTAATGTGGGGAAATTAACAACTTCAGATTTGTATACACCAGTCAGCCATAACATTATAATCACTAATCGGTGACGTGGTCATAATGTTGATTATATTTTTACAGTGACTTTTGTCAATGGCAGCAAGTGAACATTTAGTCCTCGAAGTTGTTGCACTAAAAGTAGCAAATTGTCCAAACAAAGTAAAGATCTGAACGACTTTGGCAATGACCAATTAGAGATGTTAAATGAGTGGGTCATTGCACCCAAACCTAAAGACCTTGTTGGGTGTGCTAGTCTGCAGTGGATCGTACCCCAACAAAAGTGGTCTAGGGATGAGCAACCAGTTTTAAATCCAGTTGAGTATTTGTGAAATGTGAAGGAAAAACAGGTTAGATTTATGAAGGATGTGAAGTATGTGTCACTATAATGTCTGATGTGTAATGTCCTGTCACTTATTCTGGCAGATTTCAGAGGTTTGGTAGAGCTCATGTCTTGGGTTAGAGCTGTTCTGGCATCAAAATGAGGAACCTACACAACATTATGCATTAGTAATGTTTTGTTCCATTCGATCCTCTACGGGACTGAGATCCAGTTGTCCTTTCTTCATGGGAGTTCTGTCCACTGTCGGACCAGGATCAGCAAACAAGACCCCCAGTTTTGAAGATGCTTTGACCCAGTTGGCTCGACATTACAAGCTGGCTCTGGTCTAGGTTGTTTACATCCTTACGCTACCCAAATTTTTTGTTTGAAATGCATCAACTTCAAGGACTAAATGTTCACTTGCAGCCTCATGTATCCTACGACGGCACAGGTGCCATCGTAGTAAGATAATTGAAGTTATTACTACTTCACCTGTCAGTGTTATGGCTGATCGGTATTTAAGGGATAAAGTTTGTAAGTCACCTCAAGCTATTACTGGCAAAATAAGAAAATGAGTGTCGACAGGATAATGGGGTGTTGGAGAACGGTAACTGTGATCAGTCATTTCAGCCCTGTTTCTGTCTTTTGTCCGGATACAGGTTTCAGAAAACTATAACTAGTGTAAACTATTAAAGCCAATTCAATGAAAATAATTTTCTGCATTCAATGGTAATTTAATTTAAAAAATTCACCCTCTTAACGCTGTAAAAAAGGATCCATGTCTCACATAACATGCTGCTTTTACACCTGGTGAGGCACTGATTATTGTGTGAAAGGCCATCTACACAAAACAGTACTGTTGAGAGCATCCACAGTAAAGGACTGTTTAATTCTATAAACAGCAACCCAAGCTGTTGTAGGATACAAACTGAGTGCAGATGAAATGGTGTTGCTCACCATTTGTCTACAAAGCGCACACCATGTTCTTCTGTCCATGTCTTTTCCTCTGTATTTATGTGACTTATGAGTGCATGTTTTTTTTCTCCCTAGGGACATCACGAACATGAAAGGTACCATCGTGGCCCAGGTCGACTCTAGTGAGTCTTTCCAGGAGTTCTGCAGCACTGGCTGTTTAGGCGCATACGAGAACAAGCAAAACCCGCCCAAATCAGGCCTCAAAACCAAATGCACCGTCTGCGGCAAGCTCACAGAGGTCAGTCTGTCTGGTACAGTGCACTAACACACTTCTGTACATTTAGCTGTCATTTGTAATCAAGAATGTCAGAAGAACCAAAAAAATTGTCTGCGATAGAAGTGTATGAGTGGAACCGAACATACACGCGAATATTCCCCTGCAGATATGAATGCATTCTGTTTGTCTTATTTTCGTGTCTTACTCTCATTCTCTGCCTGCCATTTCATTTGCTTCGTCTCTTATTTTCTTTCTTTTCCTCTTATTGTCGTCGTCCTTAGTTCACTTTCATTCAATATTTATCCCTTTGTCATTCCATGTCAGCCTTCACTGTTCTCGTTCACTCTCGCTCTCTATTACATTGTGTCTTTTCTCCATCATGCTCTCTCACAGTGGTTTACAGGGTAGGGTTTTAAGCAGCAGGTCTCCATGGCCACCACATGGAGAAAACGACTGTGTCATAATCAGACGATAGTAGCTCACAGCTCAGTGAAACATTTAGAGACTTGTAGAATCATCAGTTACCTCATAACCTGCCTCTTGCTGTAAAGAAAACTGTAAAGGGTTCATACTCAGTTGACTTTTTTCATTTCAAACACTGATTTTTTTTGTTTTGTTTGTTTGAGCACAGTTGATTGCAGAGCCCTCACTGTATCACAATTGAGACTTCTGCAGCTCCTGAGGTTGCAGAATAAAGTGGGGTGCAAATGTTTAGGCACCCCTGGTCAAACTTTCTATTAATGTGAATAATGAAGCCAGGGGAAGATGAAACAATCTCCAAAAGGCATGAAGTTACAGATGAGACATTCTCATTACATGTAAAATAAATAAATAAAAAAAAATCAGGTTTTATTTTTATTTTTTACATTTTTAAAATGGCACAAAAGGAAACAAGGCCACAACTAAAGTTTCTCAATTTCTGTTTATTCAGTTGAGTTGCTTGATAATTTGCCTAATTTTTGTTCAGTGCTGTTGATTTTTATGTCCATTTTTTTTATTCCAATCATTTTTGTAGATTTTTTTTTTTTTGTTTTTTTTTTTCATCAAACTGCAGAAACAGAGAAAAATTAGTTTGTATTTTTAAATAGAAAATCTGACTTTTTCATCCAGTTGTACAGCTGTTATTTTGAATTACTTTGCTGCTAAATGTCATCCTTAACTTTGCAGCTGTGGTTGTTTGTATCTGACAGTTGCAGCACACACACAAAATAATTTACTGTTTATATATTTTTGGAGTCTCTTCATTATAGTCCAGGGAACTACATTTGTGCTGAATGTGGTGTGAACGTGTAAAAGGAAGTCACTAAAAGTTTCAAAAGTCACCAAATCAGGGTGCTTCAGTAGCTCAGTTGGTAGAGTACCTGGCAGTGCACACCCACGTGTGGCTCATGGCCTGCTCGCAGCGACACAGGTTTGAATCCAGCCTGAATGTCACTCCCCCATGCTTACTCCCCACTTTACTCCCCATGCTTACTTCCCACTATCTTCACTGTACAACTGTCTAATAAAGCTGAAAAAGGCCAAAAAAATAACTTAAAAAAAGTCACCAGATATTGCAAGAAAATGTTTAGATTGGTGCCACAGTGATTTATAATGAAAATATAATGCATTTACTCATATTCAATTCAATTCAATTCAATTCAATTCAATTCAATCTTTATTTGTATAGCGCCAATCATAATTGCAGATTATCTCTAGGCGCATCACAATTCAAGGCTGAAACTTCATGACTATACAGAGAGTAAACCCAACAGAACCACAGAGAGCAAGCCAAAGGAAATTGATATAAAGCATACATTCAGTTACTGTATAAAATGCAGTCTATGGGTATACCATATTTTTGGACCATAAGGTGCACTGGATTATAAAGTGCAATATCAATGAATATTTAAATAAGGTGCACCGAATTATAAGGCACATTAAGTGAAACAAAACACATAAGTCAAACTTTATTCAACTCATTCACAATAACTCAACATTGTTCAGTTGTAACACATAAAAAACAAAACAATACACTCACTTTTTCCGTTCATTCCTCTTCAAGCTTTTCTTCGTAATCCTTTGGCAGTTGGTGCGAGATGGTAGTTCTTGTGTGGATGGAAAAATTAAACCTTTTCATAAAACAGAAGCACCAAGAAGGACCTGCTCGAAAGCCGTTGATCTTCATGTCACGTGCTACTACTGTTGCCTTGAGTTGAATAGAGACTGTAGAGACTCTTCTACCTGCTGTTCTCTGTTCAATAACCCACTGTTCAGTTTTGTCCTGTGACTGTGGTCATCTCACTTTGTTTGGTCTTCTTTACTTGGTGCAGGTCGTCTTCTTGCTTCTTTCACTTCTGTACCATTGATTCATTAATGTTGAATTCGCTCGCAGCTGCTCTATTCCCATCTTCTACTGCATGACTGATAGCCTTGAGTTTGAAGTCCGCTTCGTAGGCATGTCTCTTAACACGTGCCATTTTGGGTCCTTATACACACACCATAATATTATGTTGAAGCACATTACGTACCGTATTTTCCAGATTACACGTTGCAATTTTTTGCATAGTCTGGCTAGGGGAGCGACAAATATAGCGGCACAACAAATATATTAAAATATTTCGAGTATTGGGTGTTTGTCACACTGACAGCCACTAGACGGCGCTCTAGGCTTGTGTACTTGCATCTGTATTTATGACAATTTAAAATGTAGACATTACCGGTAACAACCATGCCGCGAGCTCTTGCTTCTGGCGTCAAACACACGGCTGCCTGGCCGTGCGCTTGAAGCGCGTTCCCCAAACAAATGCAACCTGTCCTCCGGAGCGACTTATACATGTTTTTTTTTTTCTTTCTTCATTATGCTTTTTTGGCTCGTGCGACTAACAATCCTGGAGCGGCATATCACACAGAAAACACGGTATTACTCCGCGAGGCTCCTGACTGTCAGTAGCCGTAATGTTCTGACAATTCATCAAATGATGCGGCTTTGTAGTTTACCAGAGTCATACTAAAACATTTTGAGCTCCGTGTACCACATAAAATTGGTTTGAGGTCACTAAACACAACCAGAATTAATGCAATAAGGCGCAATGTCAGTTTTTGAGAAAATTAAAGGATTTTAAGTGCGTCTTATACAGGCAGTTCCCGGGTTACGCGGTACTCGGCCTACGCCAATTTCGACTTTACGACGCCTGAGTCTCGTCCGCCTTTTGTCTCCAGTCGCCGCGTAGTGTAGAGTGTCTGTGTTTGTGCTACGTAATTTTCTTGGTATCCTCGCTTTTTTCACCCTCCTTTTTCACATCATGGCCCCAAAAAAGAAAGCAGGATCTTGTAGCGATGCTGGTCCAGCCAAGAGGAAAGCCATTATGATGGAAACGAAGCTGGATATTATCAAAAGGTCAGAGAAAGGCGGAACAGAAGAGGTTCGCGAACAGATGCGACAGCCGCGGCAGCACGGCTCGTCTCCTCTCAAACACCCTACAGTCGAATTTATTCAAAATACAAGTCGCTCCGATGTATTTGTCGCTGCCCTCGCCAGACTATACAAAAAAAACGCGACTTTTAATAAGGAAAATATGGTATTTGGATAGTTATTTAGAGATTTAAGGTGTGTTTAGGGGGTATTAAAGGGTTAATTCTGACTTAGGCAGAAATTCGGGTTACATCGCGACCGTAGGAACGGAACTCGTCCGTAACACGAGGACTGCCTGTAGTCCGAAAAAATACAGTAGATTTACCCAAACTAAATGAATAAAAATGTGCCAAAAAAAACTTGTCTGCTCATACTTACATCTGTGTAACTGTAAAGTATTTCTTGTTTCCAGTTCCACAGTGAGCCATAGTTAAACATTCTACTGTCACCCAGCTGCAACTGTCAGCGTTTCTGATGTCCCGATGTGTGCATTATTTACATCTCCCCCAATTTCATCCGCGTATAATAGCAACAATCAACCCTTTCACCAGGCTTAGTCACATTCATACATGGATATTTATGTAACATTATGTTGCTTTCAATTAGGCTGAATTATTTCAGCCCATCAGAGCCGTAATGCGGTGTTGTATGTGTCGTCATTTTCTCAGCTGTGAACGGTGAACTGAAATGACTGGTTGGACTTAAAGTGGTTCTGAATGTGTTGCAGCTCATATCTTAGTGCACATTACCTTTGATGGAGCATTTAATCTGCACTTCAAAAAAAGGGACTTCGAGAAAGTAAAAATCTTGGGAAGCCTTTAAAAATGTGGTCAGTTAAGTTTGAAAAGTAATCTCCCTTTAACAAAATACTGTACATTTAGTTTTGCTTTACGAGGATAGTCAGCTAATATTGAGTTAGATTTTACCAGTAAGAAGTTAAAACAATAATTGGTAATATCATCAAGGTTGTGTTAACTGTGTTTTCATTGTTTCAAGGCTGTTTGACTTTCAAGTTTTCAGCCACAAGATGTTTATTCTAGAAGCATAAATGTTCTTTTCTCAATGCTTTTTACTTTTTTTTTCTTCAATACAAGACAACATGGTTATATTTAATAACATTTGCCTTTTAACATATACTGTATGTTTCACCTGCAAACATGTCTTGATTGTCACAGCAGGCAATTGTGACGGATCTTACTGTTATTACTGAAATGGACATTAGATACTGTATTAATGATTTTATATATAATTATAAAGATTAATAATAAAGTTCAACTGCTTTTGAGAATGTTGAAGATGGTTTGTCATTAAAATGTTGCCCACTTTTGCTTTTTTTGTCTGCCTACAGATCCGACATGAGGTTAGCTTCAAGACAGTGACCCATAAGATCTGCAGCGATGCATGTTTCAACGTTTACCGCAGGGCCAACGGGTTGATCATGAACTGCTGCGAGCAGTGCGGCGACTACCTGCCCAGCCGCGCCTCAGCCAATCATTTCCTGCTGGTCGACGGCCAACAGAAACGCTTCTGCTGCCAGAACTGCATCAGGGAGTTCAAACAGGTGCTGTAGTTCAACCACAGGCTGCAGGTGGAAGGTGACACTGGACCCTCCAACATGTGATTGATTAATTTTGTTTGACCATTTTACAATTTCAGCTTAGCTTTGAAAGCAAAATGTCCATCCATGTGAAAGGTGATGATTGACTATTATTAATTCTCATCACAGCTAGTATTTTACACTTTGTCATGCACAACTAAAAATAGTGCATTCACATAATAGGTTGTCCTTAAGAAGGCTTGAAATGCCCTAAATTCAATTTTATAGAAATAAGTCTTTATAGTTTTTAAAAACAGTTTACATGTATGAGGCCTTGATTGCCAAAATTGTAAAAAACAAAACTCTGCACACCATCAGCTCCCGTTTACAAAATTTAATGTGTGACATTTTAAGCACGTTCAGACTTGTACCATACATAGACGCTGTCTTAAGTACCGTCATTTCCGCACTATAAGGCGCACCTAAACGCCGTCAATTTTGTCCAAATATGACTTATAATCCGGTGCGCCTTATATATGGACTAATTCCAGTCAAGTCCCGCACCATTTGTATGTGTAAAGACCCCGAAATGGCTCGTTGCAAGAGACACACTTACTGTCGCCGCTGCGTGGGATTTCCTGACCTTCTCTGTATTTTTATTCGGTGATGCGTTTGGGGTCTCGCCGCTGCGTGGCATTTTCTGACCTTCTCTGTATTTTTCCTCGGTGATGTGTTCGGGGCCTCGCCACTGCGTCGCTTTTTCTGACCGATTTTTCTTCGTGGTTACTCTGTTGTGGTGGAAAGGCCTCTAGCCCGTTAGCATCCCGTGGTAAGCAGCCTTTGTCTGTGTTAACAGTCAGCTGGTCCGGT
>JAQQAE010012041.1:0-13335 GCA_029823295.1 Pseudamia nigra | reverse complement strand
TCCCTCCCTCCCTCTCTCGCCCTCTCTCTCTCTCTCTTTCTAGCACACACACAGACATGGGGCTCGACTTTAATATGCTTATACCTGTTCATTTGTGTAGAAATGTTTAAACATTTAACTAAATCTAATGGTTGTTGACTTCACTTCCTATTTCCTGCTACTGCTTGTTCTCCAAATGCATCCAGTGAGGTCCCTCCCTGGCCAGTCAGTGGTCTGCAGTCTGGTAATGTCACATTTTCTACTCGGCTCAGCTTGATTTGAATCCTAGCCGAGTAGGTACTAAAAAAGTATGGGGTATCAGGTATTATCACCTAATGGAAAACCACCCAAAACCAATCCGAGTTGAGTCGAGTAGGTACTCGTGGAAAAGCCCCATTAGTGTCTCTGGCAATGTCTTGCCTTGCTCTGTCTAATGTTAACAGACTGTACATGTGAACAGCTTGCATCTTATCTCTTCAAAAAACGGATTTGAATTTGTTTGGCTGCATTTTTGTTATTATTTTTAGCCTTACCATGAGCCATATTCAGATCATTTTCTTGGGGTTGGCATTCGACAGAGGCCTGCTGTCAGTCATCCTCATCCATTTTTATCCTAACAGTAGAAAATAGTACACACTCCGTGCACTGACTCTGTACAGACTGTGTTTAAGTTAATCTAACCTCCAACACTGTGTGAGCCATAACTTTCAGATGTGCTCAGGCAAATTCAATCAAAATCTTGACATATTAACACCTTGCATGAAGATGTGTTTCTTCTTAGCTGGACAGAATATCCAAATACAAATTTCACGTTAATACCCCATTTGTCAATGTGACCAAAACTTTATGGTATATTTCCTTCCAGTCCCAATATTGGGCTTTTCTCTAGTTCAGTCCTGCAACCTATGGACTGACCATGAAGATGCATGATGTACATAGTTTCAGCCTGCTTTTTATTTCCAGTTGAGACAGATTTTGTCTGTGTAAATGTTAAATATATCAGAAACAGAATTTTGCATTTGCAAACCTAGTATTAAATTCACAATATTATCATTTTAGGAATGAGAGTGGAATACCTTCATGCTTTTAAATATGGTTTTTGCTTTCTAGTGAAAAATGCTTTCAGACTGAGGTTCCATAAATTGAATATTGAAAACTTGTGATGAAATGAGCTCCTTTTTGTTTGTCCTTCTATTTCATTCTGCTTTTGGTGATCCTCTTGACATGGATAAATTGTGCAATAGTATATCTGACCATTGTAGTAAAATTTCAATAACAATATTAGTGAAAAATACTTTACTAACGAAACACAATGGATTAATCCTGGAGCCTCATATTGCTCTTGTATCTGTAAACCAGTGTAACATATAGAGCTCCAGTATTTCCTGAAAGTAATTAAAAACATCACTGTGCCTTGTTGAAATGGTTGACAGCTTTCTTCTCTTGGAGACAGATGGCAACATGAGTTATTTTATTATCAGCTTCAAAGTGTAATGATTGCAGTCACTTATACCTCTCTAGAACCTGCAGGGCTGAACTCATTTGTATTCTAAAAAGTGATGGTTGTCATCAGTGTGTTCCTAACTACTATTTCTTTTTGCACAGGTAGATGCAGAACAAACATAAAGTTAAATGCCAAATGTCCAGTACTTTGGCATCTTCTACACCAGCTGCTAGCAGTCGTGTCCTAATGTCCTCAGTGAGGAGAGCATCAGAACTGAATGACTTTTCCATGATCTAGCAATTGCTAGCAGTTATGGCCAGAAATGATTGGTGAGGTCACAGTGACCTTGACTTTGTTCCACCAAAATCTAAGCAGTTTATCCTCAAGGCCAAGTGGATATTTATGCCATTTTTTGCAGTATTCTGTCAATCCATTATGGAAATATAACATTTGTAATAATCAGGACAGGCCATCTTACACAAATTAAAATTTAGCAGTGCTTTTAAATGTGGTTGCGGTCTGGATTCCTAATGTCACGGTGCTGTCTAACAATGTTTGTGTCATTGTCAGGTTCATGAGAGTGTCTCCAGAAAACAATCGAAGCCATTAAAATTGACAAATTCATGTTGCCTCTTTTTTATGCTTGTGGTTTTTCTTCATTTGCAGCTGCTCAATGCCATCCAGCTGTTTGGTGCCAACTTAGACGACTACCTCCACTTGCTGCTGCCTCCCATTGTCAAGCTGTTTGATGCCCCTGATGTGCCCCTGCAGGCTCGGAAGTCAGTACCATTCAAAGGCCCACTGCTCATATGGAATTCAGTTAGATGTTAAAATTTATGCTGCCATTCTCCTTGGACTACTGTCAGGGTTTATTGTGTAAAATTCATTGAGTTGCATTTCAGTTCTGCAGAATATACATGGAAGAATAAAACAAGCCTCTCAGAAGAACAGGTTTCACTAGTAGCATTTTCACTTAGCATAAACTTTTAATGTGTCTATAATACATATCTTTTCACATATTCTCTGAGTAGTTTTTAAAATTTTTGTCACAGTAAATCATGCTTCTCTCTTTTCTATGAGTTTTTCTGTGAAACTGAGAGGTTTGTTTCCATTTCCCTTTCTGTGGTTCAGGGTTGCCTTGGAGACACTGGACCGGCTAACAGAGTCCCTTGATTTCACCGATTACGCCTCCCGCATTATCCACCCAATTGTGCGGACACTTGACAGCACGCCTGAGCTGAGATCCACCTCTATGGACACCCTGTCCTCTCTTGTGTTCCAACTGGGCAAGAAGGTAGCTGTCCCCAGGGCCTCCCTTTTACACTGACCTATTATTCAGCAGACCACTTCAAACTTCCCTGCTGCTCACTTCACATCAACGGCGTTTCTGCAACCCCTTCCCCCAAGCCTTTATTACTTCCTGCCAGACTGCTGATGTCATTCATGACTTTGGCTGTGGGGGTTGGTGTTTATGGGACTGTATGAGGTCACCTTTACGCTCCCTCTCCCCCAAACCTTCCCTTATCCATCAGCCATCGTAAATGTAACCTCAGAACCAGCAGGCTGTGTGCATCCACATCTGGCAAAAGCCAAGGGCAGCTGTTTGATGTTGGGGCCTCATAACAGTTAGATAGAAGTGCAGGATACTCACTTATCAAGTTTGTAATGAAGGAGGAAAGAGGTAGCACAAACAGACCCTTTTATTGACTCTCATTCCCTTCCCTCTCATTTGCAGTATCAGATTTTTATCCCCATGGTGAACAAAGTGATGCTGAAGCACAGGATCAACCACCAGCGTTACGACATCCTTATATGTCGTATTGTTAAGGTGAGCCTGGCTACACATATGTTCAGACTACAGGAGTTATGTCCAAAAGGCAGCAACTGTGATTTTAAAGTGAAGCCACTGCAGACGTTTTTTTGTGTGTAATACCACTACCTGCCAGATATGGGTCCAAAAAGTCCTGATACCATAGACTTACTGTACATTGAACTAATGTGTAGAAATCCTGAATACCAGTTTAATGGGACGTGGGCTCCCTAGTGTCCTCTGGTCTTTCATAATATTTTATTTAGGGCTGTCAAACAATTAAAAATTTTAATCTGATTAATCACAGGGCCACTGTAGATTAATTTCAATGAATCACGATTAATACCCATTCATTGTTTTTCATTTTGTGGGAGCAAAAACACTCATGACAAAAGGTAATATATACACTTTACATGTGTTTATTTAAACTTAACAGTTGTTGCAAGAGTGGCAAGATATTTTAAATAGTGTTACGCACTGAAGACCAGTGGTCTCCTGTCAGGGCGGCTGTCTTTCTTTATTTTCTTTTCAGTTTCAAACCTTCGTTTTGCAATTTGCAAAACCTTTTTTGCAGTCCACCCGGCAATTGTGTCAGTCAGTTTGTCAGAGATAGATTTACTGAGGCCCTCTAATAAGTGATCTGGTCCATCTTTAAGTTTTTGCTCCATTATTAAGATATTGCAGCAAGTAATTTGACAAATGACCGCCGTGCTGAGGTTTAATTACATGTTGCTATAGTAATGAGTCTTCCAGTGGGGTCGGACCGAGTTGGACCTTCGTATCTTCTATTTATTCAATATTGACATAGTTTTACCTGAGATGCACTCAGCTGCAGTTGTGGAAAGTATTTACACTAACAACACCATAATATGACTTTGCTTAGCACTGCTTGGTGAAGCTCTAGCGTCAGTATGTTAGCATTTAGTTCGTTCCCTATGCTCCGCTGCCACCGCTGCCGTTCATCCAAATTTGGTTGTATCCTGTTTTTGACTCCATGATGTTGTCCAACATGACACTAATACATACAGTCTATAGCACAGACTGTCCTCAAAAAGTTGAGCCATTTCTGTTAATCTTTTGGTGTTTACGTTACGTTCTGTTCTTCTATTCATGTGGGGGACACTCTAGCGGAGTGCATAATCTATACTATAGTAGAGTGCTCCCACAATTTCCGCTGGTACTGCACCATTTTCAACTGTGCAATGCGCTTGCTTTAATTGCGTTAAAATTTTTAATCAGATTAATCATGCAAATGAATTAATCTGGATTAATGCATTAATTTTGACAGCCCTAATGTTATGATGAACTCTCTGAACTCACAGTTCACATCAGTGAACTTAAATTAAGCAACAATACAAAACCAAACAGACCATATTCATTACACATGTACCACTGAAGATCCTGTCAAGACAGTTTAAAATTTTCTGAGTAGCCCAAGAAATTAGCAAGGAGATTATTTGCTAAATATCTTAATGTGTGTGATAACCTTGTATTTCATTTTAAACTCTTGTAGTCTGACCCTGGCAAAAACATGCAATACATTTATTTTGTAGTTTTCATATGCTCATTTTCCTTTGCCCCTTATTCAGAATGAATTTCGATCACATCATGAATAAAGTAAACTGTATAGTCATTAAAGACATATTTATCAACAGTTGTCCCCAGGAAGGAAATACTCTTTGCAAAACATGTTGTGAAGCCTGTCTGAACAACTGCTCTGTGTGTGGCCTGTATGTGTGTGGGCCACGTGTGTGCGCTTGTTTCTTTGTGGCCGTAATAGGGCTACACTCTGGCGGAAGAGGAAGAGGACCCTCTAATCTTCCAGCATCGCCAGCTTCGTGGTAACCAAGGCGACGCTCTGGTCAGTGGACCGGTGGAGGCGGGTCCTATGAAGAAGCTTCACGTCAGCACGACTGCACTTCAAAAGGTCTGTGGAGATTTAAGTTATATAACTATTGAAGATACTTTATACATGCATAGTAAATGGTAACATGCCACGACTGTATACAGTAAAAATTCTTGTGTTAAAGGCCTTAGTTTGTGTCAATGACAAATGCCAGGAAAAGCTTAAATTAGAAAATGGAACAGGACACACTGCAAATACACAGTGGCACCACAGAGCGCAACAAGTTTGATTGAGAATACAAAGACTGCAAATTATTTGCTCCAGTCTTCATTTATGTTACCAGAACATTAGGTAAGGCTATATCCTTCAGAACTACTGTGTAATTATGGCCACAAATTTCATATTTGCCACAAAGCAATGACAATTTTTTGTAGGATTAGTAAAAGATTAACATTTGAAGATATTTCATTCGACAGAGAGCCCGTCTTGTTTTGACACATTGGACAAATAAAAACAACTGTGTTATACTCAAGGGCAAGTGGTAGATACTTTTTTTGTATTCCAACTGAATAATGGCACAATTTACAATGTTTGTCAAGTTGAAAGATAACCTTACTCGTCAAAATAGTAGGAGTTTGATGTAAAACTGTCAAAATATCAGACAGTAAATAATTATAAAGAATACAAACAGCAAGTAAACAGGACTGTCACATTTTTGCTTTGCCACTCTCTGCAGGTCAGCATGAATAGACCTGAACTGACTATCACCACTTTCACAGCTTTATTGTGAAAGAGTGAGGTTGAATTTGGTGAAGAAGCAGCCACTTCGTGTTGAAATGTGAATTATGTGAGATGGGAAATCCACTTCAGTCCACTGAGCGTACATACACTAAACTGATACTTGACTACTTGTGAACAAAACTGTGAAAGTGTCTTTCAAATTGTCATAATTCAGTAGATATCAAAAAATTGTCTGCTACTCACAATGTTTTTTTCTAGGCCCCATAACCTGTAAAAGAGACACAATGATGTGGGCATGGCTTAGGTTTTGTATTTGCCATCTGTCTTTGAATGAAAAAGGCCTCCCCTGTTTAAAATGATAAGAAACACAAAAACATTTTGATCAAACATTGATGATAGAACTGCATCACCATCTGGGAAAACTCTGCATCATGTTCAGTCCACTTGTTCTTCAGCTGGAGTCTGCCAAATATTAATTTTCCAGCAGGTCAAAGTGAAGCAGTTAAAACACTCAAAGTGGGCCCATTGGAAGTCCACAGGGCAGTGATTTTTCCTTTGTAAACACATAATTTGTTTGTTTAAATTCAAATTACCATATTAAAGCACCATAATAACACAAAAACATAAGCACCAGAATGGCTCTTTTTGTCAAGAACGCTACTAGGTTTATGAGGCTTCAGTTTTATTTACTATATAGCATTCTATTAAACAGACTTTATTTTTTTATAGACAAACCATTCTTAGGTGGTAAAATCGGAACAGAAACTCAAACTAAGCTTGTCATCATAATGTTTTCTATACGAGTCTATTATTCTGTTGTAATGGAGAATGGGAGTCGAATTGTACCTCTAGACTATTAAATGTTTCATTCTTATCCCTAAATAAATTTATGTAGGCAAGATTAGTAAAATGCACTGAAAAACCAAAGCAGTCACTATGCAGTGAAGTGGTTCTGGTCAGTCTTACACTGTTATGGTGATCTTGATTTATTTTAATTCATTTGTGTGATATTGCACTGCGCATTTGGTTGTGTAGATATGCTCTTTGTTAATTTAACCCTCAGCAATGCCTGATATTCTATCATGTACAGTGCTGCCTCTTTCTTTATTTCATACATTTTTTTCGTCACACTTCAATGTTTCAGTGCTGTTATGAAGTATTTTATCACAGGCATAGCAAACAATTACTTTATTCCATAAATCCTGTCATTTTATGTCGCTATATGACCTTCAGTTCTGGAGAAACACTCTCACATATTTTGCAGTGAGCAGGTCGTATGTGTCTCTCTGCAGGCTTGGGGAGCTGCCAGGAAGGTGTCCAAAGATGACTGGCTGGAGTGGCTCAGGCGGCTTAGTGTCGTGCTGCTCAAGGAGTCGTCTTCACCGGCCCTGAGGTCTTGCTGGTCACTGGCACAAACCTACATCCCTCTTGCCAGGTAAACTGCTGCTGCTAACTTATTCTAAATAATCCACACACAGCTGGTTTCACCACAGCAGTTAAAAATAATGACCTCATTTTCAAGATGAGGTAAGAGAAATTATTTGAATCAATTTGAAACGCTGTCTGTACATTTCAGCCATCCATCGAGTATAGCTGTTGTGGAGGTGCTCTCAGATGAACACCAAGAATTGTTGTATTAGCCAGTAACTTCCAGATGTGATTTTTTTTTTGTACCTAAATAAAAAACAGAATGCTTTGTAGAAAAAAATAAAAATACTCTGAGTTAATTCATGAAACAACATGATTCTTTAAATTATCTTTGTTCAGAGCCTATAAATTAGTCTGGCATTTGTCTGATTTATTGATATTCCTAATTTAAAACTAATCAGAAATCACATCTGTTTTATGATGTCACATAGAAAGTATTTGTTGCAGTGAGTTAGTGCTTCCTTTGTCCTCCACAGAGACCTATTCAATGCAGCCTTCCTGTCATGTTGGTCAGAGCTTAGTGAAGACCAGCAGGATGAACTGATCCGGAGCATCGAGTTGGCTCTGACATCACAGGACATTGCAGAGGTCACCCAGACTTTGCTCAACCTAGCTGAGTTCATGGAGCACAGTGACAAGGTCAGCAATGACATTCAACCACTGAACCCGACAGATTACAACGTATCGAATGAGATTTTGACTTTGATTTTTATCACTAGGATTTTTCAGGCATATTTTAACCTTTCCCTGATGGGTGAAAATTACATTAAACAACCACTGTGGTGTTTCCCTGAAGACTGATCTTACTCTGCACATCTCCTTTGTATGGCTGTGCTAAAAAATATCAGATTCCTTGGTCCATGTCCTCTCCCTTCATGAAAATTGGCCTTGTAGTTTTTGTGCATTTTCAAATACGTAAAGGTAAAGAACAGGTGATGTGCATGAATAATCCCTGAAATAAAATGAATGTTTTAATACTTATTCGTCTTTATCTTAATTAATTGTTTCGTGGGTCAAATATTGAACCATGTTACAAAAGAAAGAGTACCCCTAGTTTAGTCTGAACAACGGTTATGGATGTCAAGTCCTTTTATTATGGAAATAGAGAGAAAAGTAATGCACACATACAAGTTTATGTTTGTTTTGTGCTAAATCTTGTACCTGATTATTTGCAAATTTGCGGTCTACAGATTATTTGCTGATTGTGGTATCTGATGCATCTTTTGCTGGGGGTAAAACTTATTTCACTTGTATTAAGTGTCAACAGAGCATATTTAAACCCTTTAAAGGTGCAGTCTGCGATGTTGGAAATCTAGCTGTTGGTTGATCATTTGTAGTGGTTCACTGTAAATGATTAGACAGGCACAGCTTACTATCTCATCAGTCCACAAGCTTATACACTCATTTGTGGAGCTGAAAGCAGTTGTAGTGGTAGCTACTATACTAGCTAGCAGCTGTAGCTTATCTAACCGCAGAACGGCCGAGGAGAGACTGCATTTCAGATTCCTTCACCATCTGGTACAGGTAAAAAAGAACAGACATACCGGTACTAGCTTGACAACTGTGCGGCTGTAAGCTGAGTTGCCTCGCAGGTTCCCTGTTAAACAATTTATATCAGTCTGTCACAAACAGTGAGAATGCACCTGCAAGGCTGCAATTTTAGAAAAATGAGAAAATTAATATCTTCACAGGTGCCACAAAAGAAGAAAAAGGAAAAACATATGAAAGCTAGCTCTGAGCACTGTGTTTGGTCAAATGTTTGATCATACATGTTGAGCCCATTCTCTGACATTGCCGTTCTGTTGAGGGCTTCACTGGTTTCAGTACAGTTTTATTTCAGTTGGGTTACCCTTGTCTATGAAGTCACAGTGCAGGCATACAATGGTTAGCCCCATATATATGTTTACATAAATTATCATGTCAGCAATTTGGCACTTGTGCAAACTTTAAACTTTTGTGTTATATATATATACTGTAAAAACAATACTGTATGTCCGAACCGATGTGTACAATGCTTTTAATTTTCCAGGGCCCTCTGCCCCTGAGAGATGACAACGGTATTGTTCTACTTGGAGAGAGAGCTGCAAAGTGTCGTGCCTATGCCAAGGCCCTGCATTACAAAGAACTGGAGTTTCAGAAAGGACCTTCACCTCTCATTCTGGAGTCTCTAATCAGGTAGGAGACCTGGACATGTCAATCACAATGCAGCCTTCTGTAGATCAACAGGAGCAAGCACCTTACACCATAAAATATATGAAAATGTTCCAAATGTTTGTGTGTTTAGGTTTGATATAATAAACCAAAAATACACAAAGGAAATCAGATGTAGAAGCATGGCAGCATTAAGAATTGTGATTTGATACTACAGTTTTTTTTTTGACCATGTAAAAAAAGTTGACTTATGCAGAGACTGTGTAATTCATTTTAACATACACTTTTAAAAAAATCTAATGATTCACAATCATCAAAATATGTGATCATTTTGTGTCTTAATGTCATAAACACATCTCAGTGTTGCTGTCAGCGTACCTTTAACAGAATCTAGGTTTAACAGGTGCCTCTGTGATTAACAGCCCTTGGATTAAAGGGTTTTTTTTTAAGAAGAACATTGAGCTCCCCTCTCAAAATCAGTTTCTAATCTAATAAATACAAGGACAAATGATATTCTACATAACCCCCCTCCCATAACACTTTGATTTCTTCTGTCATCTTTTCCATCCCTTTTTCTCATCCTTCTTTATTTCCCTGTCTTTGGCACGGCACAGAGAAATCTGTTTTCCAGGCATCTAATTGGACACTTGCCTCCTTTTCATCTACGCGTGTCTGGAATTGTGTTTCTCAGGAGGCTGTTTTCAATTTCTCAGGAGCCTTGATGATGATGAATGATGGGAGCCGACACTCTGGTGTTTTCAATATCCCCATCTGGTTCTCACCTCTCCAGGATTTCCCATAAAAAGCTATAGTGAATGGTGTGCAAAAAGCACGACCTAAACCTGGCTCTACTGAATCTGGGATCTGAATCTGTTAAAAACTAATTTTGATGTCTGATGCACACTTTGTGATGATGAGAAGGTACTGTTACTAATTTCTCTGCACTGAAGAGTCACAGTATTTGTGGGAATTTCTCAGGCAAGATTTCAATAATGCCTTTTTACACTTTCCCTGAAATTGATATTTAGTTTTAAATAGACATCGTGGCACACATTTTATGCATTGCAACTGGTATAAAAATGGTTTGAGGCATTAAGTAAATCAGATTAGTTTGTGGTCTGACTTTATGTTCTGGCCTCATGGCTTTGGGGTGTGCCAAAATTGGTCACATTTTCCTCCATTACTCCCTTTAATGAGGGCACACTGCTAATTGGGCCTTCAGTGTGTGACAGTTCCTCTAAATGGATTTGGATAGTTGTCATTACTTCTGGTTTTTCGAACTTCACAGTTTTTGACAAATTTTAATGAGGAGGTAGTAGCCATATGATGAACATTTTTCCAACATGTTCTTCAGAAATGTTATGCTGCTTAATTTACAGTTTGATGGTCCCAACACCAGTACCACATTGAGAATTTGAGGTATTTTTGATTGTGAGTCATGTTTTATTGATGAATAAGATAAATGTCATCTAGGGTAGTACAGTGGAACCCCAGGTTACGAGATGAATCCATTCCAGGACCAAGCTTGTTAAGCAAAAACCTCTTGAGCCAGGACCGGTTTTCCCATAAAAATACATGTAAAATCCATTAATCCATTCCAAGACCCACGAAAACTCCCCTATACAGTGTGTATACACACCCATACGTGCATGTTTATTCATTATTATTCTTTGAAAAGGAAGTTATATTAAGTATCTGAAAAGGAATGCATGAAATTAGTTTTAAAAATTATTTAACACCTTGTAGACAGATGGCTGCAGGCAAAGGAGGCTTGATGGCGGAGGAGGAGGAGGGAGGGAAGCAGAGACTTGATTTGATGAATGTCCTGCGTGGCATTTTCTTCCAGAAGAGCCTTTTTTCATCACAATTAAACATTTGTTGAGGAAGGTACCCTTCCTCAATCACAAGCTCTTGGAAGCGCTTAACAAAGTCTTCGGCAGCCTTCCGATCAGAACTAACCGCCTCCCCATACCTGACTGTCAAATGAATTCCTGTGCGTCTCTTGAACCGATCAAACCAACCACGGATGGCTTTGAAGTCTTCCACAGGTGGTTCTTGGGAACTCCCACCACCCTCGGACTTTTCACTTTTCAGGTTCTGATAGATTACACAGGCCTTCATGCAAATGGCTTTAGTGACCGTATCACCAGCGATTTCCTTCTCTTTGATCCAAAGGAGCAATAGCCCCTCCATCTCGTCATGCAGAGGACACCGCTGCTTAGAAATAAATGTTATTCCCTTAGTAGGTTTCACAGACTTTATAGTTTCTCTCTGCTTTCGTATCGTGCAAATGGTGGGAGTACTTCGACTGTATTCCTTTGCCAAGTCGGTCACTTGAACGCCACGAGAATGTTTTTCTATGATCTTGTGTTTCACTTGCATCAGCATCATATTACAGTTATTTTCTCAGCATGAGCGTCCTTCTTAGGTCCCATGATGTAAGTTTCCAGTCGGTCGTGAGGAGTGAAAGTGCATGCAGAGCGCAGAAGTCTGCATTTAGCTCTGTCCCCAAACTTTGGTAAAACAATATAACAAGGGTAACTCTCATCTCAGTGGCAATCAACAAAAATTTGCTCATCACTAAATGGGTCACACCATCAGTGGACCCAGGCAACCTTCACAAGTTCAACACTTAAGCAATACCAAAGATTTATTTTTTGTACTCCAAATATATGCATATTTTTCAAACTTTTGGTTCAATGGGCAGTAAAATGTAACTCACATGAGTTTAGAACGGGTGTCTGCATACGTGATTGGGAGGAACGGATCTGAACCCGAGTTCTCCAAGGAGACCAGCAGGACCGGCTTCATCCCTGTGGACTGGTCAGTGGCAGAGAGCGGTAAGAGGAAAGGTGGGGTACTGGCAGTGTTTGTAAACAACAGATGGTGTTACCCAGGCCACAGCACTGTTAAGGAGCAGATCTGTAGCAGGGACATAGAGCTACTGGGGGTTAGCATTTGGCCGTATCACATGTTCTTGTGTTGACTGTTTACATCACTTCTGGCTGCTGATCGACTGTACCACACTCCAGTCTAGTAGGTGGCAATAGTGCATTTGTTAAGTTGGGTGCCGGCCGCCAGTCAAAACCAAAAGAAGAAGAAGAAGCAGTTCACTTCCAAGGTCATCCCTTTCATACCGCAATGTATTATGTGGACACTGGGACACATTTCTGGCCAAAATATTTTTCATACGGTGACTATTTCAGGTGAAGCAGGGAGAAGCAGTCGTACAGCGAGGTACCACTGTGTACATTCTCCACATTGAGAATTTGACAGGAAGGGTGTAGGCTGAAGCTCCAGCTTATTTTGCCTACCCTAGTACAGTGGAACCTCGGACAACGACCGCTTCTGACAATGAAAAATTTGGATACCGAAGAAAAAAACTGCAAAAAAACTGAACCGCATAACGACGAATTATCCGGACAACGAACGAAGATTGACGTGTCTACGCCCGGGTGATGTCTGTGTCACTTCCGGGTCTCAACGAGAATGACCAGTGATGTACTCAATTTAATTCCTCCGCACGGCTGTGACATAGATACACACCCATAACTGATATACAATTTTTCTTGGCGTTTGTTGTAAATACAGTCTTTTTAAATATTTCATTTCATCTTAGTTGATATTGACCCTCTGGTTGTAAACGGATTCTGTATTCTTTTTGGCAGAAGTACCGTAAAATCCAGGCTATAAAATGCACCTGAATGTAATCCTCTCCCCCTAAATTTAAGGAGAAAAACAGCAGCTTTTAAGCCGTGGGGTTCAAACCACAGGAAAAAAAGGGGCTTATACCCCGAATTTTATGGTATAACATTCTAAAAGACTTTTTCAAGTACAGTGGTGCCTCAGATAACAACGGTAATCCGTTCCGGCATCACGGCCTTTATCCGAATCAGTTGTTATCCGATGCGACTTTTTCCATAAAAATACATGTAA
>JAQQAE010012039.1:0-13336 GCA_029823295.1 Pseudamia nigra | reverse complement strand
GTAATGTTAGTGTTCCTGTATATTGTGTATAAGTGTAATTAAAAGTGAGGAGTCAGCTGCCCCAGGAACCCTGTGGGAACCACATCACACTATTCAAACATCATAATGTAAAGCTCTTTCGGGTCATGTCGGCTATTACTTTTTATAAGTAAATCTTTTGTAGTTTTAAAATAATTTAGGGTTTTTTCACATTTTTCCCCATAGGTAATCAATGGAGAAATCAAACGGAATGTTCATGACTAGAGTGCCATGGCAATGCTGACTGTCATTGCCATGGATCCATTGATGTTCCTTCAAGCTCGGATGCCCCTTTGAACCTTTGATTACTCTTCCACTGAACTGCGTAGTTCATCATAACTATACTATTATAGAACTTTTTCGACAAATTCAGCGATTTGGAACAGCAATCCACGCAATCTCTTCAGATATTGCAAATTTGTAGTTATTATTACTACCATTAGTTTGTATTATTTAACTTTATTAACTACAGTTTTCGTAATAATATGCGAAACAACTTAAAATATAAAAATAAATGACAAGACAGAACATACGCGTCTTCTCTAGAAATTTTACATGGTTATCACTTCCGGTTCAAAACTAAGTCAGAATTATTTTTTACGTTTAATCATTGATGGTCGATGTTTTAAATTACTAATACGTATTTTACATATCTTGTAAAGCTTACATTTTTGTGAGTACCGGAATAATAAAAATAAAAATAAAATGTATTGTCTTGTGTTGACCTAAACAGGAAGTTGTCGCTGTTGCTGCTCGCGCTAACGTGTGCTCTGAAATGAACTGGAGCTGAATGTAAAGGGGGTTGGTGAAGCTAAGGACTTTTAAAGTTAGCAAGGCAGTTACAGTTTATATTAGTTTGATTCAACATAAGCCTTAACGTTGCAATTGTATGGTAACTGAAGTATACTATATTACATAACTTCGGATTCCGTCTTTGTACAGCTAGCGGGTTAAGCTAGCAAACTAGGAACATCCCCTTACTAACTTTGTAGGCATCTATGACCAATGTAATGTCAGTGTCTAGTGGCTAAAAGGACACTCATGTGTCTGGATCAAGCGACAGTATGTCCAGTATAAATACAGCATCAGCTGGGGAGAAGGAGCCAGACCTCCCTTACGATCAGGAGGAAGTCAGTGGCCCTACCTGCACAGGAGAAAACATCAAACATGTACGTACACTGACATAAAAACTGCGAATACAGTGGTAGTGTTTAGTGTACTATTGAATAGTCGCTTTGTGTTGGTGTCAATATTTGCTTCGTCGTCAGAACATGTACTTTTACATGTACTTCGTAGTTATTGGTCATGTCCAAATTGTCCCTCCTCAGGGGTTCCCTTGGCTTTCAGAGATGCCTTGGGTGCTAGTTGGGTTCTAGTACAGGTGCATCTCAAAATTTAGTATCATAGTAACATCCAAAAATATTGATTTTTGTCATTTAATAAAGTGTAAAATGTTTTACGCATCTGTTTTATTTTGTTTTTGATAATTACTGCATAGAGCCCCCAAAATAGTATGTTAGTGTATTTCATTTGAGGTTTGATAACCGTAAGCCAGTATAGATTGCATGAATCAGTCTGGTTCATTACCCATTACTGCAAACTTGGGGAAGACTGCTGACTTGACTGTTGTTTAGAAGAGTCACAGTCCACAAGGAGAAGTCACAATGGATCACTGCTAACAGGGATGCTGTTCACAGAGTGCTGGATCAAAACACATTCAATGGTGTACAAGCAACATGCATGACTGCAGCCTTGAGGGAATCGCTGATGAGGGAAAGATGTGCTTCATCCCTTGTGTCCAGTCACTGCTGAATGAGAGATAATGAGACAAAACGTTTTCGATGGGTTCTCAGTGGTCTAAGGCCTCTTTTCAGATACTCAGATTCAGTTCTTTTTTTGATTGAACTTTAAAAATATTCTCATATATTTGATTTTTATCTTCATTTGTAAGGCATGACCATCAAAATGGCAACAAAAAGCCATATTTCACTTTATTTGCAATAAAACTAGTACATATGTATTTGACTTTTTAAAAAAACTCAAATCAGGAGGAAAAAAATGAACTTTTCATGTTTTGATTAAAGTGTTTTGTACAAGTCAGTTGGAAACAGTTTTTGATGGTTGTGGAGTCTGTTTGTCCTTCCAGAGGAAAAGTTTATATTTTTAAATTACAAAAATAGCGTCACTTTTGAACCATTTCTATGGTCATACATATATAATAAAATTTTGAAAAACATCCAAGACATCCACAAAATTTTAAAACAGAATTTGCTGCCATGCACAGGGACCAATTATATTAACTTCATGGAAAAATCGTTCTAGTCAGTTTTGATGCTCTCCATATTAATTTGACCATAATGTAACTTAGATGGTGCCAATAATGACTCAGATGCCATTTGGAAACTTAAAAAAAATACAAATTCAAGTTATATTTTTGCATATTTTACTCAGGACCACAGGATGATATATCAGAGGTTGTGTCTATTCCATTTCTGCAAATTACCGTCGATTCATCTAAAGTGTCCTGGCTTTAACTTGCAACATTTCACAATTGTATATAACTTCACAGGTTAACATTATGATTACTTATGCAGGCATAATTCTTGGTGACTGACTATGTATTTCTTTGCAGGATGGTGATTTATGTTCAGGCAATAGTGAAATAAAGAGTCGAGCTGTGGTCAAGTACTCTGCCGCTCCCCCTCCAACCAGCTATGCTGTG
The DNA here is from genome assembly GCA_029823295.1 of Pseudamia nigra. Lineage (NCBI taxonomy): Eukaryota > Metazoa > Chordata > Actinopteri > Kurtiformes > Apogonidae > Pseudamia > Pseudamia nigra. The sequence continues at coordinate 10,596 of JAQQAE010012039.1, read as the reverse complement.
CTGCAAGAGAAGACAGACCTGAAACTGCCTCCTGCGAACTGGCTAAGAGAAAACCCACAGCTGGGCAATGCTGCCACCACAGTACTGGGGTCTAGCAAAAGGAACAAACCTTTTTCAAGGTAAAAAGGATACTCATTCCATTGTCGCTACTGTTGTGGTGTTAACTCTGCAATGAAACTATTTTGGGTAACTCCATGTCATTTCAACAAATTTTCAGGACATCCCATGTACTTGGGTCTCAAAAAATATTGAAATGTTCACCAGTTGTTTATTTATCCAATAGGCACATTTTAAAATTTTAGTTTGCTCAGATGGATACTTTTTGAGATACTGCCAATTTAGCGAGGGGGAATATGTGTTGATTTTAGCACGTGCTTAATTTTCTTCCATTTTCAGGTGCCAATATGTCAAGAATTACACATATAGGAAGCTGATTTTTTTTCACTCGTTTGACATTTCACTATTTTTTAAATTTGTAAGGTAATCTCACTAGAGGTCGACCAATTATCGGCCGGGCTGATTATTGGCACCGATATTTGGAATTTTGACATACATCGGTATCTGTGTTTTTTTTTTTTTTTTAATCCGACCAGCTGAAGAAGTCAATTAAAAACTGTTTTATTTCAGCTCAGACGCTGCTGCCCCTCTCTCTTTCTCTCTCCTGCATTTCTGTATCCAGCATTGTGACGCCCAAGGTGCCATCTGATTGGTTAAACAGCCACAGTATGTGTAAGTGGCAGAGCCATTGAAACGGAGACCATCCTCACACACACACACACACCGTAGAGCCGTAAAGTTTTGTCGTGTGGTTCTGCACACGACAAAACACGTGTTTGCGCTTTATGGAAAGCAAACACATGTCGAAGTTAAACGCAGAAAACTCCTGAAATTGTAATAAACATCCCACAAGTACAGGGTGACCCAAAAAAAACGGGAACTTTTTAACAATCCAATAGAACAAGAGTGATAGAAGAAAAATATTTCATTCATAGTAATTGAAACCTTAAAACACTAAAATGGCGGAGTGTTTACTTACTCAAGATCACTGTCTCGCAGTGCTGCCACTTGCTCATTTCTGTCAATACGCACTTCAAAAGTTCTCCTTTTTTTGGGTCACCCTGTACTTCTAACATTACAGTGTGCAGCAGAATAACGTACGAGCGGGGTAAACATTAGCAGCTCTGCTAAGTTAGTAGCACCTCCTGACGTGTCTGTGAATTACTTGAAACAATGCTGTTGCTCATATCAATGTGGAAGCAGTCGGTGATTGTAGAAGCCTGTGTGTGTGTGATTGTGAGAGAGTAAGAAATTTAATTCAGTCTTGTTTTGTTGCAGTGAAGTATGCTGAGATGAAGGCTGACTAGTTAGTAGCATAACATTAGCCGGTCCTGCTCTCAGCACGCTATGTATTGTCAATGGGTTGAATGCATGTATATGCAGAATAGTGTGTGTTTGTGTGAAAGTCACATGACAAACTCTACAGCTCACGACTACTACAATAACTTGTGAGTCTAGGATCCATGCACTTCTGGAGCTGTTTGTTTTCTCTTTATTTGGTTAAATAAACGTGCTTTAGGCATTTAAATAAAGTTAAGTGTTTGTATTATTCAACATTTTTACGCCATTTTTTACACTTTCACTGCAAATGCATATCGGTTCCAAATATCGGTTATCGGCCTCCTTAGCTGCTAATAATCAGTATCGGCCCTGAAAAACCCCTATCGGTCGATCACTAAATCTCAACAAAATGGATTCAGTTTGTAAAGTAGTCAATTTTATGCATATTTGGTGTATGGTGAAATTCGGAATGGGCACTTTACTGTGAAAATAGCCATTTTGAAGCAAAAACCCGAACTGTATGAATGTGCAGTGTAAAAGACTTGGTCAAAAGTTCATGGAAATGTTGATGTTGTGACAAATGATTGCATTTCTGATGCAATGGTCATTATATTTTAGATTAATAATGAACAAATAATGCACAATAAATGAATGAGACATAGAAGCAAGCTACAATGGTCAATACTGTATTGGGGAATTTCAGTATTCACAGGTGATGAAATATATTTTGGATCAAAGATCAAAATGATCTTGCAGAAAGAAAAAAATTATATCCCAAGAAAGCATAATCTTTGAACTTTAAATTAAAACAGAGTACAGATTTTTTTCATAATTCCCACACGCAGTTATGGGCCAATGAACATGTGATACAAAAGCCTTTTTTGGAATTGGAGAGGCTGCCATCCAGAAACCAATATATCATGCATATATCAATACAATGCATATATCTGACTAACCATTAATGCTTGTATCTAGTCCATGTGTCTTATCTCAAAGCTCTGGAGAAATCAAGAAGCTGGGACGTATACAAAGTTGTTTTCTGAAGGCCAAAACATGGTCGACCATGAAACTCAAGTAATTTATTTTCCATTTTTGAGGTGCTGGCATGCCTACTAGTTGTTATGTATGCCAGATCTTTTTGTACATTCTGAGAGAATAGTTGGAGGTGTATTACCATACCAAATTTAAGTTTCCTATGTGGTGTAGTTTATGAAATATTGGCACCTGAAAATGAAAAAAAACTCAAAATCAACGCATACCCCCCGGTCCCCCAATAAATTAGCCGTAAATAAAAAGGTATCCATCCGAGCAAGCTAAAATTTCACAGTGTGCCCATTGTCTAAATTAGAAATAACTGGTGAAAAATTCAGAATTTTTTTGAGACCAGAGCACAGGACCATTTGATGAAATGACATGTAATGACCCTTGTATGTTTAAATTCATCATAAAGGTCATTGCCTCCTTAATAAGGAGAACAGTGGGAAAGTTCCAGAGAGAAATATAACCATAACAGGTTGCTTCTGTGTATGTCTTGTGAACACAATGCAAATTACTTCTGCCTCAGTGAGCTGTGGGACACTGGGAATTATCAATGGTTGAACCTACATATTTATTCAGGTGATTTTAGGAAGAAATGTTACATACTTTACCTTCCCATTAAATCCCATTGGATGAAGTATCACGATTGTAGAAATTCTTACTGCCCTCTTTCTCTTACTATATCTGTGAAAGATTAATTTTAGTATCAAAACCAAGGTAAGTGATGTTGCACCAAATCGTTTACCATTTTGATAGAATCCAACATTACTGATGGCTATTGATTTGCACTTATTGTCCTCTGTGTTTTGGGCTAGACAGAACAGCAGAACTGTGTGTGTGGGTGTGTGTGTGTGTGTGATGACAGTTCAGTGAGGACCATGTGAGGATACTAATCATCGTTTGTATTTGCCACTACAAGCTTTGTACTCGTTGCTCTGCTTCATTACTGAAAAGTCTGCTGAGCAGATGGTCTCCCTTGTTGGTCTGGTTACCCACATGAAGACAGATTAGTATGTCCTGTCGTGTCCATGTAGGATATGATCGAAGTACAGAGGATGTTTGCTTGTTTCATTCACTACTGTTGATTTTAAAGATCTTATATGAAATGCTGGATAACAGCTAAAAGTTAAAACATGCTCCTATTTTGCTGTCGGGTTTTGTTTTCTAGCTATTAAATTGCTGAACTGTTCTGTTTTTGCAGTTTTGGGATGGCCTATGACTTCATTGATTGCATTGGGAATGATGTTGACGTGGTATCAGACTCTGAGGTTTGTAGAGCTGCTGCAAATCTAATCTGATAAGTCTTCCTTTTTTACCAGCCGTCTTAAATATTGTTTTGTGTACCATTTAGAACATCAAGAAGCTTCTGAAAATTCCGTACAGCAAGTCTCATGTCAGTATGGCTGTTCACCGTGTGGGAAGGACTCTGCTCTTGGATGAGCTGGACATTCAGGAGCTCTTTATGAGGTCTTCACAGGTTTGTCAAAGATCATTCAACGTATTCCGCTGTAATAATCTACATGATGCAAGTTTAAGCAAGTACATTTCCTGTTTTACGTGTGTTTTAGACAGGAGATTGGACATGGCTGAAAGAGTTTTATCAGCGCCTAATAGATCAGAAGTGGCAGAGGAAAAAGAAGAGTAAGGAGCGCTGGTATCAGAAAGCAATCCTGTCCAAATTCCTCTACTACAGGTGAGCTCTTTTTCTCCATTACTTAAACTGATTCAGGTAAAATGATAAAGTGTAAAATGAACGGGTTTAATTTTTTTATGCCTGACCCATTCTTATCCCTATGTTACATCCAGTGTAAATGGTGATGGGGCTGCAGAGCCTGAACCAGACAATGAAGGAGAAGAAGAGTGTGGAGCAGAGGAATTCAGCCCCTCGTGGCCAAACACTATCACCAGCTCATCTGCGGACACAGAGGAATCAGCTGCTTCCAAACAGGTGCAGACTTTTATTACTAAGAAAAGGGTATAGGGTTCTGCATTGGATTGAAACAGTGGTTCACAACTCAAGAATTGAAAGATAAGCTTTGAGTCTTCTCAAGCCAAATTTTGATATTTCAGTAAAACCCTCATAACAGTTCCAATTCTTACTGAAAATATATTTGCATCTTATAGCATTTGTATGTATGTATTTTGCACTTTAAATGTAAAAGGTAATACGATGCATGCAAGATTTCTCAACATTAGGTCGAAATGAACAAAATAAGCAGTAAATTAAAATGAACAAAAGTATTTACAAAATCATCACAAATTTGAACAAAATACACAAAAATTTCACAAATTAACAAAATGTTATGCATGTTTCTGTATTTGTTTTGCCATTTGCTCAGTGTGATAAGAAAGGTGCTTGAGGATGTTTTGAGCCAATTTAGACATGTTTACACTGCAGTTTTCAACCAACTGGTGGCACAAAAGACATTACACAAGAGTACACAAGACCACGTACATTGGTGTTCACCGAGCTCACCTAAACCAAAGTTGACCTGTGGCATTCCTTGCTCTAACATCGTGGTCACTGGTATTTCTGTAGGAAAGTGTTTCTGTGGAAAGCCAGTTTGCCCTTGGCCAGGTGACATCTGTACCAAAAGAGCAAAATCTTCCAACACTCTTCAATGAAGGTGAAAACAGTCAGGTAATCTAAACTCTTAGCTGTTCTTAATGACAGTATTAGGCATGTCACTGTTAATTATTTACCCGTTTACATGTCACTGTTTTGACAGGGTTTACGAAATGACTTTGTGCGTAACATAATGTGGACGTTTGAGGATATTCACATGTTGGTTGGCTCCAATATGCCTATTTTTGGTGGTGGTCGCTATCCCGCCGTCAGCCTGAGACTCAGGTTTGAATTTAAAATGTTTTGCTTTTTCTCAGGGACTGAAATTGGTGTCATCTAAACATAAAATTCACCAGTCATGTGCTTACTGTGTCAGAAATATATTGTATTTCCATTATATTTTGGAGAAGTTCTGCCTTTTGAGGGTGAAGATTCATTTCAACAACCATTGCCCATCACACTGTGTTGTCACAATGTTATTCTTACCTGTTCTGTCTTGTTTTATCTGTTTTTATGTGATTCAGGGACAACAATAAACCAATCAACATTTTGACAGGAATCGACTACTGGCTCGACAATCTGATGTGCAATGTTCCTGAGCTTGTCATGTGTTTTCACGTCAATGGAATAGTTCAGGTAAGTGGTTGATCTGTTTGGAGCATACTAAACATTACTTAACATATTTTCCAGGTGATATGTCACTCCAGTATGTTAGTTGCACGAGCCAAAAAATGCATAATGAAGAAGAAAAAAACTTGTATTAGTCGCTCTGCAGAACAGGTCGTATCTGTTCGGGGAACGCGCGTCAGGCGCACGGCCGCAGAAGGGAGAGCTCGCAGCTCGTCTCCTCTAGCGGCTGTCAGTGTGTCACACCCTGTAGTCGAATTTATTCAAAATACAAGTCGCTCCGATGTATTTGTCGCTCCTCTTGCCAGACTATGCAAAAAACCGTGACTTTTAATCAGGAAAATACAGTATTTGATCACTGCCACACTTGGTTCAATAGTGGAATTACACTTTGTCATAATGCTACAAATTAAATGGTGACATATTTTCTTTATTTTCCTGCAGAAATACGAGATGATAAAAACAGAGGACATTCCGCACCTAGAAAATTCAACTTTCTCCACCAGGGTGGTAAAAGACATTGCTCAAAATATCCTCTCCTTCCTCAAGTCCAACTGCACCAAAGAAGGGCACACCTACTGGCTTTTCAAAGGTTTGGAGACAAGGAAGCAGATTCTTAATCCTCCTCGTCTTATTGTGGGCCTATATTTGTTTTTTCTGATGTTGTTATTTTGAATCAACAGCTAGTGGGAGTGATATTGTGAAACTTTATGATCTCACCACTCTCTGTGAGGAGGCAGAAGAAGAGAAATGCCAGAATCCCTTTACTCTCCCTGTTGCTGTGCTACTTTACAAGTAGGTAACTGAGAAATTGAAACAAAGGAACTGGGTTTATAGGCTTGAAACAGAAATTCCCAATATTTTGGGCTATTTGTTTTTTTTCACAATACATCTTTTTTATAAGTTCACTCTATTTAGTTATGCTTCCCTAATCTAAAGACTTGTATGAATAACATCAAGTAAAGATATTGAAGGCTGTTGCAGTTTAATTACAACATTACTCAACATTACTTCAGCAGGATATTTGCTTACTTGTGTCAGGTTTGTGGTCAAGTTTCTATGTTTTAATTTCTCCTGCTTGATATAAAATGTTATTTTTATCAAACTATTTCGATGCAAGGAGTGAATGTACAATGCTGCCATGATATTCTTTTACAGAGTGGCCAGTAGTTTGATGCTGAAGGCCAGACAAAACAGAAAGCACTACGGCACAATTAGAACTCTTCTCTTAAACTGTGTCAAACTTCTGGATGAGGACAGGCATCCACAAGTAAGTTGATGCTTGTTTTCCTTGGATTTTTGAATATTACTGCTCATATAATTTTGTGAAAAATTAAATGTATTCTAAATGAAGTGACCAGGAAAGTTGAACGCACCTCTCCTTCAGTGGTTTTTCTTTATTTTTATTATGTTCAGCACTGTACATTAACACTAAAAACATCCAAACTTTGAAACATGTATTGAATTATTAAGTGTTAACCCAACATATTTTGTATTATACATTGTCAAAAGTAGCCACATTTAGCTTTGATGACTGGCTTTACACGCTATACACAATAAAGAAAAACCACTAAAGGAGAAGTTGCACCCAAACTTTTGACTGGCAGCATAAATATAAGAGTAATGTACTCTTACTTAGTTTCAACTGTTTGAACTCAAGTCAAATTCACCTCCTGGGTTTCCTGTTTGTCCAGATCATTGCTTCCGCCCACTACATGCTCTCGGAGTTATTCCAGCTTGATGAACCTCCAGAGGAAGATGGAGGTGAGTCGCTCCGTGCCGGTGGCTCTGAGGACAGCTATAGCGATGAAGACAGGGAGGAAGATGAGGAGGATCTGACAGACGACAGTGATGACAACTCCTATAGCAGCTGCTCCAACCCACAGGATGACAGTAAAGCTGTGGCTGTGATCCGTTCTGTGGGGGAACTATCTGTGCCAGAGAAATACACATCCACTCATCAGATCAGAGTGGGTTTGTCTGAATGTTTGGTTGTCCTCTCCTCCATATAGACCAAAGTGGATAGTGTGGTGTTATCAGTAATCATTGTGCTTTTGTCCCTTCAGCCAAGTTGTGCATTTCCCATTTCTCAAGATAAGGAAGAGCGATGTAGACATGTCCTAAATTGTGTTTTAAAGGTAAAACTTGGCATAGAAGAATTGTTGAAGATATACTCTGTCATGACATGTACCATAGCAGTAACTGGTTCTAACATAAATGTACAGGGTTTAAAGGCAGTGGATGGCAGTGTCAAGAAGGAGAGTGACCTTCCAGCTGCAGACCCAAACATACCCATTCCTCTTAAATATGAAGATGCAGCTGGAGCCTGTCCTGCAGAGAACAGCCTCTCCCTTCTTCTTGAACAAAGTCAGTATAGTCTCTGCTTTATAGGTCAAAACAGAACACCGACATCTTTCTCAGCGTCTTGTGTCATATGGCGAGTGAAATTCATAAAGTCTTGTGTTGTGCATTATGGATCAAGCGGGAAACTTGCAGGAAGACCAGAAGCACCCAACACGTTCTGGGATGATTCGTGGCTCATGGCAGCATCGAATGAAGATGCAACTGTGCCTCAAAGCATCCAAGGCCTACTACGTCCTCTCTGATGCAGCCACTAACCTGTTGAAGTATGGGCGAGCTTTGCGCTACATTAAGCTGTCCCTGCAGTGCTATGGTAGGTGATTGTACATTTTTACTCTGTGGCAGTCAGCAACCTTAGAAAATGGAATTGTGTTCAACATTAGTTTTCTGTTTTTTATATGATTGTTCTGTTGCTTCTTTGCCACAATGTCCCTTTAATGTTTTTTGGGTTTTTTTTTCTGTTTAGGCATCATGTAGTTAATTATTCAGAAGTTAATACAAGTCTGGAACACAACAGTAGTATAAAAGAAACTGAAATCTGGTCTTGATTTATCAGAAAATTCTTGCCACTTTTACTGTGAATATGCTTTTGCATTCCAAGAGTATTTCATTGTTCAGTCATATTTGTGCAGTATGATCTGTGCAGTTTGACTCTGAAGGTTTTCTTACAATCCTGTGCTGAAGTGAAACTGTCCCTCTGTGCTTCTACTGAACTTTTATGTTGAAAAGACACCTTTACTGTTCAGTGCAAAGTATTTTAATGCACCTTAGAGTGTAGTCTTTAAGCAACATTTAAGTTCCTTGCTCTTTCTCAATCCTTGATCTCTCCAGATGCTTACTGTTCTGTGAGTGGTACACTACACCCACAGGTGCTGTTGTTTCACAGCCAGTGTTTGTCTCTGTGTGGAGACATCCAGCTCATGTTAGCTCAGAATGCCAACAACAGAGCAGCCTACCTGGAAGAATACAGCTACCAGACCAAGGAGGACCAAGAGATCCTGCACAGCCTGCACAGAGAGAGCAGCTGCCAGGGTCAGTTACTAAAGACATTGGCTGTGTTGCCTCATTAAAAAGAAGCATTTAGAAAGAGACACATGCATGTAGAGTATAATTCAGATTGCATGAGCTATTACTGTTCATGCCATTGTCCTTAGTTGTTAATCTCCTCTTTTGCTTTTCTCTCACTTTATTAGCCTTCAACATGGCAACAGACTTAGCCATGGATCCAGAATACCAACTTTTTGTCAGCAGTAAATGTTACGAAGCGGCCTATGAACTGCTGGTCTCAGAGGCTTTGAAAGATCATGCAGCAGATCAGCTGGCTCAGGTGCTTAAAAGGCTTGGAAATATCCGCAATGAGATGGGGGTCTTCTACATGAACCAGTCTGTAACCTTGCAGGCTGAAACAGAAGGTATGACATCGCAAACTTTTAGGATTTTTAAAGCTGTATGGCTATGGGTCACATTCAGATAATCTACTGTGCTTAAATCATTTTTCTGACTGTCATCCATGTTCTCCGCTACAGTGAAGAAGTCAGTATCTGTGGCAGAGCAGGAGATGTGGAAAAAGAGTTTTGCCTTTTTTGAGAAAGGCATGAAGGACTTTGAAGCCATAGGTGACAAGACCAACACTGCATTGCTGTTGTGTAACACTGGTAGACTGATGAGGATCTGTGCACAGGCTCATGGTGCTCTCTCTGATGACCAGAACCGAGGGGAGTTCTCACCTGAAGAAGCGCTGTACTACAATAAGGTGCCACACAAGGCTCTTACATTCTGAAATTATTATTATCAAATTGTCTGGTCTTTTCACATCATTAATTGCTGGTGTTTTAATATGGATCCACAAAGTGTACCTGGGCAGTTCTATATATAAAATAACATGTTCGTATCCATATCCTGTAATTTAAACTGTAGGCTATTGATTACTACCTTCGCGCCATGAAATCCCTGGTTAACCGAGAGAACCACCCAGCAGTATGGGACAGTGTAAACTGGGAGCTGTCCACTACTTATTTTACCCTGGCTACACTTCTGCAGGACTACGCCCCCCTGTCCAGAAAGGCCCAGGAGCAGGTGGGTTTGCGATCTGTACTGTTGACATACGTTGGAGTGTTTTGACCGATAGTGTAGTGTGAAGCTGAATGTTGAAAAATACCGTGAACATTTTTTTCTACCTTATGTCCCATTCAATGGTAGTCAGACATTACTGTGAATAAAATATGCCAAATCTAGACAGACGAGGATATTTAGGAGATATTGTTACATTTAGGAGGTGTTGTTGCATTTGACTGTCACACTTCCTTTTTTCATAGGTTCCCATATTTTTTTTTTTTTTGTCCAAATTTTAGACATTTGGGCATTTTACAGTTCAAACTACAGTAGTTACGCTAATCCTTCTATTTGTTTTGCAGGTTCTTGACACTTAAATTTTTAACAATAACGATAATTTTGATAATTATTCAGTCAGACTTTGATATTTACATTGTTTATACATTGCCTGGCCAAAAACAGTCACCACCTTGATTTAGCTAGACAATCACCCATAATTACTGCGTGGGGGTTATGTTTCAGCTGGCAACAAGTTATTTAACCTTAAGTACTGTATGTCTGTGAAGATTCTCAGTCATCCAGGTCATAGTATCCAAGGCGTGTGGTTTTTCTTC
>JAQQAE010012038.1:0-13336 GCA_029823295.1 Pseudamia nigra | reverse complement strand
ACAAACCTCTCTTATCTTTTTAAATGGGTGAACTTGCACATTTTTACGTTGCCCAATACTTATTGTCCCCACTGTACCTGGAGAGATCCCATGCAGAGACAGGGGCAACATGCAAACTCCACACAGAAAGGCATCAGGTTCAAACCCAGGATCACAAATATTCAAAAAATGATTAATAAAATTAACAAAATAATCAAGGAAATTAACAAAAATTAATAATCAACAACAGGCCAAACCAATAAAAAAGGTTCCCATTTCTGTTCCTAATCCTATGTTGATAAAACTGCATAACTAAAAAAATCTATACACATAACACAAAACTGAAAGACTGAGGAGTAATTTTAAGGTTCATAGAACTTTAATGGTAGTATCATCAGACAAGACAGACACATCAATGTAAAACTTGATGATGATGTGATAAGACAGCACATTAGATATTCTTTTAAATAATTTGAGTGAGCCAAGTACAGGGTTGAAAGCAGGTCAGGTAGAAGATTGAGGAGTAGAAGGAGCCGTTTAAGCTCTGGCCTGCTTGTGCTGTTGGAAGTCAGCAATTCGACTTTCCATCACCGGCCTGAAGTGTCTGATCAATCCCTGAAAATAGAAGAGAGACATTTATAGCTTAGATATGCGTCTTGTCTTTTTCTGATATGGTCTGGATGGAGAAGTATAGCAGCATCTTTCTGGCATATGGGAAAAAAAATCAGTATGTTGTAAAGTACTATGGAACAGCTATGTGATTCCCTCTTGATGGGGAAAAAAATGTCCAAGTCTTTATAGGTGCAACAGTCAGATGCTCCAGTACTTCTGTACATGTCATGTACTATTTCTTAACAGGATATTGTTCATGCTACTGACATATAAACTTGCCACATTTGCTTGGCTTTGTAATTTAAAAGATGCTGAATCAAGGTAAGATTCAACTGATTTAACAGTAATAATAATGGATTGGCTTTTCATGTCACCCACATCACCCCAAGGCACTTTACACTGAATCCATTATTCATTCACTCCACAGTCACACACTGAGGGTGATTTTCTACATCTGCCCCGAGGCAGACTGACGGAAATGTGGCTGCCAATCTGCATCAACAGCCTCTCTAACCATTCATTCACATTCATACAAGGCAAGGATGGTGAAGTGTCTTGCCCAAGAACAAAACCATAATGACTAAGATGGAGCAGGATTTCAACCTCCAACCCTCTGGTTACTGGACGAACACCTCTACCTCCTGAGCCACTGCCGCCCAACTTAAAACAAAATGGGTTTAAAATGACCCATCACTGTCATTTCCTGGGCTTGCCCAATAGATGTTTAATGATCCTGTTAGTACGCAAAGACAATATAGAAGTGACCATATTTACCTGCACAGGCCATGCTGCACCGTCTCCCAGAGCACAGATTGTGTGTCCCTCAATCTGCTTACTGAGCTCCCAAATCATGTCGATCTCTGATGGCCGCGCATCACCACGGACAAAACGCCACATCATATTGTTCATCCAGTCCACACCTACGACAACAGAACAAAGCATTAAAAAGTTATCAGCAAGCCTCAGTGCAACCAAGAGCACATACACAATAACCTCCTGAAGTAGAGACATAGCAGATAATGGTCTACAGACTATCACCACTCTGATGGGACACACTATTAAAAAGTTCTCAAACTATCTAATTACAGGCTCAAATTTATATTTCATCTTGTTAATTTGTATTCATAAAGCAGTCCAAGTATAGTAGAAAAACCTCTGCCTTCACATTTGCTTATTTTGTGGATTATTTTGTTGATTTTTTATTCATCTTGGATTATTTTTTGGGGTATTTTTTCATTTTTGTTGCTTGATTATTTTGTTAGTTTCTGCACATTGATCCAAGATTCTTAATTGCTTAGTTCCTTTTTGCTTTGCGTGATTTTAATGGTGTCTGCCACTGTGTTTTTTTATTTGTGTTTGTATGTGTTTATAGCTGGTGCTGCACACAATCTATGCATTCTGTTTTTTGTGAGGGCAAGTCCCTAAAGCCTTAAAGATTTAATTACATTTAAAATCCCAACTTAGAAATGGCTACCCATACTAGCTCTTAATTAGTTTTCCATTATTGATATCATCATATGTATTTAGAGTGTACTGGTTCTTTATTAGGGTTAAGGGCTATTGTTAGGATTACTAAGAACCCTTGTGACCAAAGTCAAATTCACTTAGCGCATGTTATGTGAAAGACTGAAAAATTCCTTCCCTCAAAGGCCACTGGTGCATTATATTCTCTGCAAACAGTATCAGTGTTTACCTTCTCTGCATGGCGTGCACTGCCCACAGCTCTCATGTTTGTAGAACTCAATCAGGCGGGCGATGGCTCTGATAATATCCGTCTACAAAAACAATGCACCCACCAATGAAAAAAACGTGGCATTGATTCTCTTGACATAATTTTGGACTGTGCGAAGCAGACAAACGTACAGATTTGTCCATAACAATGAGAGCAGCGGTGCCCAGGCCTGTCTGAGCTTGAATGAGTCCGTCGAAGTCCATCAGCACCTCTTCACAGACACTCTTTGGGATCAGAGGTGTTGAGGAGCCGCCGGGGATCACAGCCAGCAGGTTGTCCCAACCTCCACGCACGCCACCTACAACACAGATGTTCTATTTCAATTAAGGAAAATAAATAAATACATTTAAGAAATGCTTGCGCTGTGCTTAAGTTAAGCTTTTTTAATCTTTTCAGGTCATGAGCTCCTTAGTGCAGGAAGCGGATAAATGCATGCAAATTTAGGTCTTCATTCTCCGCCGGTTATTTTGGAGACAAGCTCCTCAAGCAATTCCCCAACTTAAGAATGATCATGTAATCTAAATGGACAAAAGTATTGGGACACAGCATTCCAAATCTATATTAATCCTTGTATCTATGCTGTTCTTTAAATACCATTTAAAGAAACTAACTTAGTGTCCAGGTCATAATACAACCAAACTGAACAAAATAATAAACAAAATAAACAAAATGTAAATAAAATAATGAAGAAATTGAATGAAAATGGGCAAAAATGTGTAGAATAGTAAACCATATGAACAAAAAATTGAAATAATCAAGAATGCAAAAAAAAAAAACATGAAATAAATGACACAGCTTTCAATCCATATTTTAACATTATGTTTGGAGACCCCAGACCTGATGTTTGATTAGAACTTACAGGAAACTTTATTTTTCACAATGTGTCTCCTTTAAAGACATGTCCAGGTAAGTGCAGGTGTCCCACTACTTTTGTCCACATTGGTTATTACATAATACATTTGACTGTCTTGACTTTGACTGTACCTGCGTGTCTCTCGATGAGGTCTTTCAGAGGGATGGACATCTCGTCCTCCACAGTACAGGGGGTGTTAACGTGACCAGAGATGTTGAAGAGCTTTGTGCCTGAGTTCCTCTCTCTGCCGAAGCTAACAAACCACGAGCCTCCACGACGACAGATGGTGGGCGCCACGGAAACTGTCTCCACGTTGGCAACAGTTGTTGGGCAACCAAACACACCTGGAGCACAGCAGTAGGCAAACAAAGCCATCAGCATGGATGTGGATTCACTACAACAAGGCAGCAGAAAGCTGAGAAATAGTAGTGGGGTGAAAAATATCCATATTATTGCAAGAAACGGTGGCTACAGAGTCAATACCCCTATGAGTGGTACTAAAACTACTGTACAAATCCATAATATGGCAAGAAATACTAGTTAAGTGAAGACAAAAGTCTGAATGAAACTGAATGAACAAAATAATAAATATTATGAGCAAGAAAATGAACAAAAGTGAATAAACTATGAATCACATGGGTAACCTAATGAAAAAGCTCCATGGCCCATATTGTATTCTGACCTTTAGTTTGAGAAAAAAAAACAAACAGATTTCAATTAAACTACCTTCAAGCTAAAGTCTAAAAAGCTAAATGGCTTGCAGCATTTTCTTAAATCTGTTTGACACTCACCCACATCGGCAGGAAACGGGGGTTTGAGGCGTGGTTTTCCCTGTTTTCCCTCAATGGACTCGATGAGAGCAGTCTCCTCGCCACAGATGTACGCTCCGGCGCCGCGCATCACGAACACATCAAAGTCATAACCAGAACCACAAGCGTTTTGACCAATCAGACCAGCAGCGTACGCCTCATTTATAGCCACCTAGACACACAGAGAATGAAAATATAACGTTCAATATAATGAACTCTGAATCAGCTTCACAGGGATGCGTGTACTAGCTTGCATTAAACAACAAGCATAAAAAGCTTTTTTACTTAACTTGAACATGATGATATCTTCAATATACTTTATTTAATCACATAAATTTGGTGTCTCCTTGGGACCCACTTAGAAAAAAAAAACTATAAACTGGCAGAATACTGAAAGTGAAATCAGAATTCATAGCATTTTCATGTATTTTATAATCTCCTTCAAGAATGTTATGTTTTCATCAGCATTAATTAGTTTGTTAAAGAACATAACTCAAATGGTTAAGTACCGATTGTGATGACATTTTCAGGACAAGTCGGAAATGGAACAAGGTTGGACTGAGCTGCCTCCGCACTCTCTGAATGCTTTCAAGTTTTTTGTGTGTAAAGGATACAACATAAACAGCATTAAAAATAAATATATACTGTACAGTATATATAACAAGTAAACAATATATGAAGAGATGCATGAGCAAAATGAACTAAAATGAAAAATATAACTAAGGAAATGAAGAAAATAAAGCAAATAGTCAATTAAATGAACTAAAGAGTGACATTTAAACTAAACAAAAATAGCCAAGAAATAAACAATAACTGAAACTGAAGAAATCAATCAAGCGATAAACAAAAATGAACCAAAAATGTACAAGATAATAAAATTGGCAAGCCAATAATAATGGCAGCATTAAGAAAACCAGCATTCATTATTTTCTTGCTCATAGAGATATATTACAACCATTAAGAGATTATGTTAAACACTGCAACACATACAGTTAAGTAGAGACCTGTAACAACTCCTTTGTAACCACAAACATACTGGTGGATGACCGTGATACCCCTCAGTCTCCTTGCCAGTCCTGACCTCAGACACCTTATCCAACCCAATCCAGCTTAATATATAGACACTTTAAACAACCATCTGGCCCAAAGTGATGTACAGAGAAATAAAAAAAAAAAACAGACAATTTGACCTTTATCTCAAGGACAAGGACACCCATTTTCAAACGAGATCAAAGTCTTGACTCAGTCTACATTTACTTTAAATTGGATGACACTAGGACTCTATGTTCAACAACTGTTGTGCTGACAAGTGTAAGTTTTACACCACCCGCCCACAGCTGGGGCAATTACAACGAGATAAAAAAGTCAAAAACATACATGATTACACAGACAAAAATAACTGCAGGTACAAAAATATTAAGTTTGCGTGTTTTCACCTGAAGGTTGGATGACTCATTGTAGAACTCTCCTCTGATATAGATGTAGGCTGCACGAGCTCCCATGGCTCTTCCGGCAACCAGACAGCCCTCCACCAACTTGTGTGGGTCGTGCCTCATGATCTCTCGGTCCTTACAGGTTCCAGGCTCCCCCTCGTCAGCATTCACCACCAAGTACTTTGGCCTGAAGCAAAAATGTGGAGGAATATTTACCACAGGAGCCACCATGGTGGGTGTTCATCCATGTAAATGTTTTATGTGCCACAAAAGGTATTTGGTGACTGCACCTAAATTAAAGATATTTATTACCATTTCATCTAGGAATGACCACAATTAAGAAAAAACATAATCTACACATAAGCAAAATTGAAAAAATATAGTGAACAAAATGAGCAAAAACGTACAAAATAATCAACAACAGGGCAGATCACGGTTTGGATCACAACACAGTTTTTGAGTGATGATTGAATCACTTCTTGAAAAAGTCACAGAAACAACGAAAAAATCTGAAATGAACGCACAGTGATAAAGCTGACTATGAAATAATCTTCAGGTGTTCTCCAACCTATTAAACACTAAAGTGCTGAAGAGGGACTTTTTCTACAAACAAATTCATCTTTATCCCACATTATTAACTTAAAGGCACATGTTTGTTTATTATTTTATTCATCTTGGTTCAGTTTCTGAATTATTTTGTTCCTTTTTGTTCATTTATATATTATTTTTAACCTTGTGTTGTCTGGAATATAAACACAGCTCTACTCGTTTTGTAAACGAGTAGAGCTGTGTGCATCTCCTCACTCACCTGCCATCACTGGGCTTGTTCATGAAGCTCCATTTCATGCCGGTAGGGAAACCAGCTCCACCTCTTCCTCGAAGACCAGAAATCTTTATCTCATTAAGGATCCAGTCAACTCCTTTTAGCAGAATCTCCTTGGTTTTGTACCAGTCTCCACGTTTCAATGCACCCTTTAGCCTGAGCAACAAACAGGAGCAGATGAAGACAGCACTCTGTCATTGGATTTAACTGATTCTTGGCTGTTAAAACATATAAATCGTTACCTCCATTCATGACGGCCATAAAGGTTTGTGAAAATTCTATCTTCATCTGCAAGAGGTCCGTATGTTGTTTTCTTAGGAGGAGCCTGTAAAAGTAAAACAAAGCGATCAGATGCTTGTGCTGCAGATATCATAAAAAGGTTTATTCTGGTTTAACAGAACATGATGCATATGTGAGCACCTGTGTGCTGTTGAATCGGGTGACAGTAGTCACTCCAGCCTGAGTGACAGCAGCTGGGGCTCGTGCCACCCCGCTCACTACAGCACGAGACAGGGACAGCATTGTTCTGTGTGAAGAGAAGATGACATTGTAACAGGTCAAGATGAGGAGTGGATTAAGAATGCACCTCTTACTTAAGGTGACTTAAAAAAAATGCTGGATTAGAAAAATATATTAATTGTATTAATTGTACTGGGGAGGAAAAATATCCTTTATAAAATCTACAATCTAGAATCATGATTTAGTCTGTGCAGTATTATGATATACAAAACCACTCAAACATTTGGCCACACCTTCAGTGTTTTTTCTTGATTATTTTAAAATTGTACATTAACACGTAAGACATCCAAACTGCAAAAAAAAAGAAAAACCCATATGAATTATGTACTAAACACAAGAGATAAACAACCCAAGATTATTTAGTAGGATGGGGTGTCAGCACAACACCTGCCCACAATATTAAAAAATGTTTTATATTTTAAAATGCACAAAGTAACCATTATGAAAAGATATATATTAATGACCAAAAATGAGTAACTTTAGGAACAGCAGCAAAATAAGCAAAATCAGCATGTCTTCCATTTGTTTTTGTTTTTTACCGTAAACGCTGTTTAAGTATCATGTATATTTACATTGCACACTTTACATTGATATTACCTAAAGGATAAATGACCTGTTCAAACATGTTATATGAGGCTGAAATAAAGTTCCTGTTAAGAAATTATTTCACGTACTGCTTCAGAGTACTTCTACTTGGGGGAGTAGTAGTAGCAGAAGTAAGCAACAATAAAGCAATAATACTTTTACTTAAAACAGACATATTGGGAAAAATAAGATTTCATGTTTTTTTCCAATTATTAAAACAGCTGACGGGGAGTTTGTGTTTACGCCGCCCACCGCTGTCAAATCCGTTTTTCAACCCGCATCGAGCAGCAGCAAAACAAGAGCAAATGAGTCCAATAAGATAATGTTTTTGAACTTAATATAATGGAACAAACACTATGCCAAGTGTTAAGATTAATGCATTAGGAAGATGCTGCAAATAAAATACATTTGAGCTGTAAGTGTACTTTCCCTCGCAGGTCTGTTATAAAAGGCAGGAGATGGCGAGCTAACTAAGGTAACACAGAGAGCTAAAGGAGGAAAGTCTGCATTCTGTCAGTCCAGGTGTGTACAAACCCTAGGACACATGTTGATAATATGTCCAGTCAAGGATAAACGTGGAGTATTTCTCCCCGCTGTATGATTAGAGAACACGCTGACCTCCATAGCGGCTGTCAGCAAAGCGGAGCTAACAGGCTAAACTTGCGGTAACCTTGTAATCTACAAGCAGAGGATTCATAAAACAGCCTCCGAATATTGAAGGGACGGCGAGCGAAATAACCCGTCATCTCCCGTGTTTTAACGTCAACTGAACTCGGTAAAATTAGCTACAGTTAAGTAAACAAGCAGCTCCTCTTACCTTCTCTGTCCGAGTTTATGAAATATGAACGGAAGTAAAACACAGTACGACCGGAAGTAAAACCGCATCCTTTAAAACACTTCGGTTTCGTGATCTGCGGATTATAAAACACAATATTTACGAAACCCAACTATTGTGAAACACGACATATATAAAAAAGACAACATTTGACTTTTGTTATAACACGATTTTTTGTTCATTGTTTTTCTTCGTTTGTTTATTTATTTCGCTATTTTATTTTTAGTGATTTTTTTTTGACAGGCTCAATGGGCACGAGACACGCACAAAAAGAAGAGGTAAAAATATAATATTTTTATAGTATTGCAAAAATGACTAAGAAGCCCCCCCCCCCCTTAGGGTTAAGGGCACTGTGGCAGAGATCACGTGGAATTGCTGAGTCAATATTTGAACTTGCTGGAAAAGTGCAAGAGTTAAATTAACTGTTCAGTATTAATCAAAGGTTCGTTGCCATAGAAACCACACATTCACACATTAGAGTTCTTCATTAATTTCCTATGGGGAAAAATATTGTCAAAAAGGGTTAATATTTTTAAAATAATAAAGGTTAGAATTAGGAAATGCAATAGCAGAAATGTCCTGAATAAGCTGAACAATGTGAAGTTTGAAATGTTTGAATCGGACAAAAAAATGTAGGATCAGTTAAATGACCAAAAATGCATGGAAGTGGAAGAATAATAATAACTTTAACATCTGAAGACAACAATAGTGGCATTGCTAAATGACTCAGCAATCCCACCAATAAAATGCTAGTATGTTTTGTTTTGTTTTGTTTTTTTTACCTGTACCAGATGATGGAGGAATCTGAATTGCAGGCTGTCTCTCCTCGGTCATCTTGTGTTTACATAAGTTACAGTAACTCCACCGCTATGTCTGTTTGCAACTCAGTGAGTGCATGAGCACCAATGAGATTGTAGTAGACTGCACCTTTAATGTGCATTTTTAAGATTTATTTTTGGCCTTTATTGGACAGTAGAGTGGGGAGATGAGCATGGGGAGCGACATGCAGACATACAGGCCTTGAGCCATACATACTCCAGCAACTGAGCCCACCCCACAATGTACACATTTTTGATGTGTAGTTTAATGTATCTACTACTACACTACTATAATAATATTAGCATTTATTTGTTACTTTTGTGCACAAAATAACTAGCATAAACTCATCACTTCTGCAATTAATATTATCAGGGTAAGTTATCTGCCTTCCCTGTTGAATAGTTTTCACTCATTTAAACAAATGAAAATGCCTGAGTATTGAACTGTTCATACTATTGTAGACAAAGCAATACAGGCTGGTAACCAGATGAACCTGTGAGGTCACATTGAGGCAGAGTAGAGTAAGCCTTTACAAATGAAACATCCAGGTGGTGAGTTTTTATTTAATAAATCTAAATATGAATGCCATGAAACAGTATAATTTAAACAGTGCATACCTGTGTACAACCTGTCTCTGTACAGTTGGAGATATTACATCAGTGCAGCTTATCCCCCGTGAATACTGTATTAAATCTTGATCTGACGCAACCTACGCATCTGAAGGATGATTTCAATCAGTCAGACATAAAGCTATATGATAAACTGTCCAGCTGCTGCGTCGGATTGTTTCCCGTTTCAATGATGTGATGGATAATGAAACTGCAGTCTGGAAAAAAATGTCTTAAAGCAGTATTTACAGATGGAAACTTTAGCGTTGTTTTATTTAAATGTACAGTTGAGATCAAAATGATCAATCTGCCTATGAAAATTTGATTCTTTCCAAATGTTCCTCATGCTTTTCACTCAGTTGTAGATACTTGGAAACGCATTCTGTACTTTGTATATCCGTCTCCTGCTTTGTGTCCATCACCAACCCTTCTTCTCAAATCTACTCTAATTTATTTTCTTTTTAACATGATACTTTTGCAAGTCATGCCTCAAATCCTTTCTGAAGTGAATACTGAACAAATGTTCCGTTTCAACTTCAGTTCACACAGACCATTGCTCAAAGAGTGGTGGTTTGTGTGATGCCTGAATAAAAAGGTCAGTTCTTCTGGGGGTTAATAATATTGACCCTGGTCATTTTTGTTTTCCTAAAATAATTAAGTTTTATTTGCAAATAACTTAGTAGTATGCTCTGAAATGGTCAGTTAAACATCTGACACTCTGTTAAACAGCAAATGAGAAAAAAATCAGATAAAAATTCAACATTTTCATGGGGGGCTTATAATTTTGCCCTCAGCTGTACAAACATCTGTAACGACAGATGCTGTACCCTCAAAGTGCACAGTTCAACAAGGAAATGATCGTGTAGCCAGATTCAAATAAAAAACTCAACTGAAGGGATGAAATTTTTGCTTTAATAGTGTATAATTAAATAAAGTGAGGGTCTATTACGTTTTGCATAGACAGGTGAAGTCTCACCACTTCTGGTTCTGCCTCATGGGACCTTAATTCAGAAAAAACACGTTTAAGATGGCAAAAGACAAGTCAGTTTTTGATCCTGCTTGAATTACATCATCAATTACACATATGATGTCAGGTCTTGAAGTCAAGTCAAGAAACTGTGCTGGAAAACAAGACTGTGAAAAATGTAATTTATAAACTACAATCTGAAAATCATATAAATGAATTCATTGTAACTTCATCTCTCCACAATTGGTCTTCTACAGCTCAACATGAACACAGTGAAGATCAGTCTTTACTTTGCATTGTGCTTGTGTGATTCTTTTAAAGGTCACATATTGTCATACTTAATAGTACTTCTGTGCAGCTTGTATGCGTTTATCAAATACTTCTGAACCGGTGTTGACACAATAACATTCTGATTTGATTTTTTCTTTATAACACAGACATTCTGATTTCACTGTGAGGTGTTGTACCTGCCAACTTTGATCGTCTGCACCGAAAGGAGACCTGGACTACTGAAAACACAGAATAATGTACTTTTCAGAGTCAATTTCCGAAAAAAGAAATGGCAGGAATGCTGTCGGTTCATGGTGGAAGGGCTAACTTAGCTCGAATGTGATTGTTTGGTTTAAATGTTGTTTAAATGTAGAATTCTACTTGGCCATGGAGGCAGGACTAATGCATTTAAGGTGCACTGTGATGGATTCAATTCAGGAAAAACTGAAACTAGCTTGTTGTTCCTGTTGTCTTGTTTGTGATTCATCAGGACTGACAGTGCTAAACCAATTCATATTTTCATAGCTTTTGCTTTACAAGATAAACTTTAGATACACCTCAAAACCCAATGAAGGTGCATTTTCACAGTATGGGACCTTGAAGCTATTTCTGCCTGTATATAATAATATGTTTTCTACTTACTTTTAACATCTTCTTGTTGTTCATGCTTGTTTTTCTCTTTTAGGCTAAACCTGTTTGCTGTTTCTGTGTTAACACTGAATGTTTTTTGTGGTTAATTCCACATCTGACCCAAGGAAACACATAAGTATTAACTGACTAACACTGGTACATTTACAGCATTGTTCATTGGTGTGCACAATCCCTGAGTAAATACACAAATAAAATAAATAAAATTTGAATAACTGACAGTATGATTCAAATGAGAACAGAAGCAACTCTCACCATAGTGCAAAAATAAGGATAAAATACAGCTAAAATACACTTGACCAGCTTTGTTTCAGCCATATTTTTGTACTATTTCAACAGACTATTGTTTAATATTGTGCTGCTGTAACAAAACAACTTCGTAGTTTGTGATTTTATGTGCATCTCACTTTCAATCTCTCTCTCTGTCAATCAGGTCCCATGGAGCGCACAAGTCAGAGCGACACTTCACCTCTCCACTGTGAGCTCTACACTCGACAGCAGTCGGTAGCATTTACACTGGTTTCTTTCAAAAATGTCCGGCTAAAGTGTAACAAATGTCTGCCCTATGTCTGAGTGTTTTTGTCTTCATTCAAATCAGGGGGCGGCTGGTAGCTGGGTCTGCGTGCGACCCGGTCCAGTCGGTTCACGGCGACGCTCTCGAAGGCTCGTCTCATGAGCGGATGCTCCTCCAGGACTTCATTAAAGCTGTCGACGCTCAGAGAGTAGAGGCGGCAGTAGGTGTCGGCCCTGACTGATGCTGTTCGACGGCCTTGGGTTAGCAGGCAGATCTCTGCAAGGCAGGAGAAAAAGAATGATGACACAAGGGAACATGCAGTACTGTGGAAAAGTATTTGCTGATGTGTTATGTACATTTAAATTCATATATTCAAGCATATTTGCATATTAGACAAAGACAAAAAATTCATTTTTGCCAGCCACACCCTGCACTGATTACTGCCAGCCATGTTGAACGAAGAAATCACTTAAATACAATAAATTAAAACAATCTCAAAAAGCAACACGTCATAGCAACCTAAAGAACTTCAGGAACAGACGAGGAACAAAGTCACTAACATCGATCAGTGTGTAAAGGTTTACAAAGCCATTTCTGAGACTTCCAGTGAACCACGATGGGATCCATTATCCACAAAGAGAGAAAACTAGGACTACAGGGCTCATTTTCCTCAGTTAAGGTCAGTGGTCATGATTCAACAATAAGACACTAGGCAAAAATTAAAATAAATAAAAATAACAAACAAAACAAGCAAGAAAATTGACAAAAATGCACTTAATACACGACAGACTGAACAAAATATGAAAGAATATTAAAGAAATAAAGTTTAAAAACATGTACAGAGGGGTGATATTCACATATACGAAGGAGGGAGTTTGATTGCCACCTGGTGTGCACAAAAGTTTTGTGTTTTTTTCCTATTTTTAAAATTGTTTTTCTTTTTTACCTCTTTTTTTATGGTTGAATACGTACAGTGGATCTCAAAAGTCTACACACCTCTGTTCAAATGCCAGGTTTTTGTGAGGTGAAAAGATGACACCAAGATAAATAGATTCACAACTTTTTCCACCTTTAATGTGACCTCTAACCTCTACAACACAATTGAAAAACAAACTGAAATCTTTCAGGGAGGTGAATTAAAAATAACTGAGATAATGAGTTTGCATAAGTGTGCACACCCTCTTATAACTGGGGATGTGGCTGTGTTGGGATTTAATCAGCTATATTCAAACATGTTAAATTGGAGTCAGTACACACCTGTCACCATTTAAAGTGTCTTTGATTAACCACAAATAAAGTTCAGCTGTTGTATTAGGCTTTTCCTGACATT
>JAQQAE010012037.1:0-13336 GCA_029823295.1 Pseudamia nigra | reverse complement strand
CACTAACAACATGTCATATGACTTTGACACTGTGTGGTGAAGTTTTACCGCATCAGTAAGCTAGCGGCTAATATTAGCTTCCCATGTGTCCCCTGGCATGAGCGCTTCATAAGCCCTGCTGCCTTTTGTCCAAATATGGTTACATCCTGCTTTTGGCTCCAAGATGCCATCCAGGAAGTGAATGTGTGTCTATTTAGAAGATAATTTTACATACCAAACAAGTTATTTGTCATAAAAACGGTAAAGTAGTGGATACTTTTGTGTCATGTGGCTCAGAGGACTGCACTTGTCTACTCTTTTACAGCATCTCTCCTCTGTCCACTGAGCACCACCGGTCGAGGCAGCCTGGTTCTGCTGGTGGTTTTCTCTAGGCTTGCTCTCATCAGTGAAAGAGGTGAAAACTGCTTGTTTGTTGGTGTTGAGCTGTAGAAAGTCTTCAGCAGCTCTGAACAGATTGTAGAGAGATGAAGTTACGATGACATCGTAAATCTTTTAGTTTGCAGTCTTTATAAGTGCATACGGTACTTTCTCAACAGCTCAGTGGGACCTCATCTCTGCATATCCTTATGAACACAGAAATGCTTCAAGGGGAGTTTTTTTTTTTATTTGGTCAAACATCAATTTGGTCTCAGTGAATTGAAAGTGTTTTGATTGCTGTGACTTCATGTCTGTCCACCTGATTACATTTTAGCCGCTGAAGAGCCGTCCACATTTTTGTAACATTTTATTACTGCTGGTAACTGGCAGAAGTGCATGAACAGATGACGAAGGGGCAGAGGACGTACGTATGTGATCAAACGTATGGTCCTTCTTCATCACACTGATGAGATTACAGTTAATAATGCACCTGAACACTGTAGAAAGAAACCGGACCATTGGACCATACAATTTTATTGTCAGCTACGGCTCTAAATTTCTCCTCAGGCTGATTCCTTATCTGTGCACTGCATGTGTACATCCCCAAGATCAATATAGCTCTTAAGATAGATTCCAAATGTTGCTCCCCAGAGTCAAAACAGAATTAAGCAAAGATAGCTTTAGAATAAGCCGCTTTTCTCCCTGAGACTACTTACAAAAGGATTTGAAATGGTCAGAGTGGGTTACTGCTCGTCTCTTTTACAGGTTTCATTTTATTGCATATAACTGTGTACTTTCTACTGTAGTTGCTCTTGTAAAAGGAGTTTTTTCTGCATCTATCACATTTTATGCCCGTTTCCTTGGATGGCATCAGGGGGTAATGGCCAGGGTTGTTCATTGAGGCCAATGTGGAAGTAACATTAAGTTGTAAATCCACGGCTTGGCCATTGGGGAACCGATCGTCCGGCTCCAAGAAGCTTTTTTCCCCATAGATACATGTGATTCTATCTGAAAATTCTAAGTGAATAAATTTTTTTCATGGGTCATCATGGTCTCAAACGTTTTATTTGGACCCACTAACAAGTAACGTGATGGTACATCTTTAACCTTTTGCTTTGTTATTAAGATATTACAGCAAATAATTCAACAAATCACTGCCATGCTGGGGTTTGATTGACATGTTGCTATATTAACAGCTCGCTAGTGAAGTCTGACCGATTCAGACCTTCATATCTATTTATTCAATATGTTCATAGTTATGCATGACATACACTCGACTGCAGCTGTGTGTAAGTGTTTACACTAACAACATGTAATATGACTTTGTTTGACACTGTGTGGTGAAGTTTTACCGCATCAGTAAGCTAGTGGCTAAAATTAGCTTCCCATGAGTCCCACTGCCGTTTCTCCAAATATGGTTACATCCTGTTTTTGGCTCCAATATGTCGTCCAGGAAGTGACAACCTGATTGACCTCAAAACGACCCTTCACAAAATAATGGGTGACGTCACAGTCACTTTGTCCAGTTATATATACAGTCTGTGGATGGCATGAGAGACAGATTTTAATTTTGAATTTTACACTGCCCGTCAAAAGTTTGGACACACCTTTCCCTTCTGCGTTTTTTCTTTTTTTGTTATTTTTGACATTTTACATCAGTACTGAAGACATCCAAACTATGCGAGACCACATATGGAAGTATGTAGTACTGTAAACCAATAAATGTTAACCCAGAATATGTTTTATATTGTCACATTTAGTAGCCACATTTACGTTTGATGACTCATTGCATTCTCTAAATAAGATTCATGAGGTCGTCACCTGGAAGAATTTTTCAAATCACAGATATGTCCTGTTAAAAGATAATTTATGCTATTTCTTGTCTCCTTCATGTTCTTTAGACCATCAGCTGTCTCGTAGCAGAGGGAGGGTACTGTATGTACAGTACAGAGTCAATTGCTATTAGTGCTACTACAACTACTGTACAAATCTATATTATGGCAAGAAATTCTAACTTACATGAAGAGAAAAGACTGTTCATCATTACTTTAAGAAGTGAAGGTCAATTACACTGAAAAATCTCATGAGTAATAAATGTGACAGAGTGCAGCTGGCAAAACCATCAAACACTGTGATGAAACTGGCTCTGATAAGGACTGTCCCAGGAAAGGAAGACCAAGAGCTACCTCTGCTGCAGAGCAGGCATTATTAGGAATGACCTGCCACAGACACAACCCATATACAACACCTCACATAGTGTTTGACAGTTTTGGAGACACATTCAAAGCTTTTGAGATTTTTCAGATTGACTGAACTTCATGTCTTCAAGCAATGATGGACTGCCTTTCGTCTTCACCATTTCTTGCCACAATATAGATTTGTACAGTCGTCATGTGAATATGAATGGGAGAAATGAAAACACCTTGCCATGATTTTGTGTCTATAACGTCTGATTTAAACACACAAACAGATGAGTCTGTTTTCTTGTGAAACAAATATTTGTGAGCGTTATGATGCACCAACATTTCACTGGTTATCACTCTCTGCATCTAATGTTTATGTGTTTAGAAAAGTGATTCAAAAACTATCCATTTGTAATGAACAGATGATTCATGCATTCTGCATTATTTAAAGCTTCTCGAAGCAGCTGTGTTGGTTTAAGGTGTTTAATGATGACTGCTCCACTTTAGGCGAGACACACTCCAGGAGATAAACTAAAAAGAGATAGTAAACACTCCTCCGTTTTCAGTGACTTCAAAATACACACACACTTTTACACACAGACACACATGCACATTTACTGTATTTCCATCAGGAGAGAGTGAAACTCATTACAGACTCAATAAAGAGCTCTTTGAGGATGAATGCCATTCAATTACGCTATGTTAAACTGTTGTGGTAATTTTCAGAGAAAATTATGTTCCATTTCTGTCTCTAGCCGCATGCATGTTCATTACGGGAAAATAGAGCAGGTGTTATGCATTAAAACCACCATTTAAAGACCTGGATTAACAAATGTGCACAGGAAACACACGTATATATTCCACACAAGACCACAGGTACACAAAGCCAAAATCGACAAACGCACACACCCACAGACTCGTTTGCAAATGATTTATTACCCACCTTCCACCATTCCTCATTAGAGTCGTCAGTGACCTGCACCCGATCACCGGGACTGGAGGAGATAAGACAAGAGACAAGATGAAAAAAACGAGGAGGGATGAGGGAGACGAGATTGAGGCGGCGAGAAATGGGATGAGCAAACAGAGTGGTAGACGATGGGAAGATGAAGGGAGTGAGAGCACACAGCAACAAAGAGAGAGAAGGGGGGAAAAAAAGGAAGGCTGAGTGCAAGAACAAAAGATAACATTATCAGGCTGCCACAGAAAGCTGTAGCAACTGCACAGGCAGAGCTGTTGGTTAAAATGTGCATGTGCCTTTGAGTGTGTCTGCAGAGGTGACACAGGAACCAGGGAAAAGTCATGACATCCACATAAAATAAAACTCAGCAGCAGCAGTATGCCCGGGCTTGATCTGTAGCCAACCTGGCCTGCATGCTAATGATGCCGCTAGTTTGTGATGAGACTTTTATACGCACGCACACACCAATACTGTCCTAGATACACGGGGAGAAAGTGTCGTCCCAATTGCACTTCTGTACATTGCGTCTCCAGGGTGTCTGCGCTCACTACTGCCCCATATGATTATTATCCCGTACACAGAGAAGCTGGTGCATGGTTACATAAACGTATCAACTGGGGTGAGAGCCACATACCTTTGCTTATTGTAAGGAATGTTTATAAAATAGGAATTGTTAAGATGTAAAATGTAAGATGCATTACGGCAATACTATGTTAATTTAGCTGACGTGTGCTACTTTCTTCGTTCTTTAACGCATAAACCCAAGCAACAGCATGTCATCTCAACAGGTCACAGAAGGGCCATAGGTTCATAGGATGTTGATTTTAGCCACAGAAGGCAACTAAATTATCTTAAGAGACAGTTTAGGGGTACTTACATAAGTTTAGAGGGTAATCTGGTCATTGCTTTGGTGTCATTAAACTCTACAGGACATCTTGGGGCAGTTGGCCACCTGGTCTAAGCATCAGAGGCCATATATAACAAAGGTTGAATTGTGGATCTGGGAAGAAACATTCCTTTGTTTAAAACAAGACAGAGGTTTTGTCTTTAGAATAGTGAATCAGATACTTTCCTGTTCATGATGCAAGTTTCTGTTTGAAGCTTAGCTTGAATAATGATTTTACTCAAGTGATCTGATCGGATTAAGTTAAGTTTGTGCACAGTTTAGGTTAACAGGGTGTACATATCCCTGGATGAAAGACAAAGAACATCACACACGATTTGTGACTTGTGGAAAGATCTTCACATGAGACAAGAAGAATGGACACACCCACAAGGAAGGAGGCCTTTTCCATGACAATGTATAAAAACTTGAGAGAATTAAGGACTCAGGATCATTCATTCCTCATAGCATACTGAGGGGCCTGTGCTTCGTAATTTTACATGTGATGATAAATAATAAAATAGATTTAAAATTATGGTTCTTCTCATCCTTCATCCAATGTAACGAACACGCAAGAAACAGAGACTTATTCTTAAATTATTATGCCCTCTCCTTCATTTTTATTCAGCTTCAACGTTGTGCATTAATACTGAAGACATTCAAATTGCAAAAAAACACATTTGGAATTATGTAATAAACAAAAAACTGTCAAACAACACAGAATACATTTTATATTTTAGACTGTCCAAAGTGGCCACATTTAGTTTTGATGACAGCCTTCCACTCTCATCAGATTCACATGATAGTCACCCAGAATGGATACGTTTCTGGACTGCATAAACTACATTGTCCAGCATGTACTTTTCAAACCTGGTAACACGTTAAGGCAGAAGCTGGTCGACCCTAAGGACAAAATACCCAGACACGAGCTGGACAATGTAGTTTTTGCAGTCCGACGCAGTGAACAATGCGGGGGAAACAAACAACCGCTTCACAGGCGAATGACTCCCCAGTCTACCTGCATCTCAAGGACAAAAAGATTCCTTTGAGGACAACAATGTTCAGATCTTGGCCAGGGAACATAGGTGGTTTGAGTGAGGAGTGAAAGAAGCCATTTTTGTGAATGGGGAACGAGCCTCTCTCAATAGAGGGGGAGGCCTACGATACCCTCTTTCACCCATTTATCACTCTGTGCTGGAAACTCGACTCAGCCAGACTGCAGCACACTTCCCGGGTCACTCACACCCCTCCTTCTGTCACCATCCCCGGTTTACGAGTGCATTGGATTATGGATTTTTCAGGTTACCAGAAGGAAATTGAGCAAATTTTTGTACCATCTCATGAGGAAAAACTCCAGTTCAACAGGAGGTTCAGCAGCGGAGAAGAAGAGGATGAGGAGGAGGTTACGACAACAGCATTATGAACTGTTTCAGGGGTTCATTGAAAAAAAAAAACACCCCAAGAAACACCCCGCCTGCAGCCGTCTGTCTCCAAGGTAACGTGCCATTATAAATAATTTTTAGAACTAATTTCATGCATTCCTTTTCAGATAATTAACATTACTTCCTTTTCAGATAATAATAATAATAAACATTCTTTTCCAGAAACCTTACGTGCACGTACAGGTACAGTATGTATGTATGGGAGTTTTCTTGGGTCTTGGAACGGATTAATTGGTTTTACATGTATTCTTATGGGAAAACCAGTCCAGGGTCATGAGTTTTCCACTTTACAAGCTCGATCCTGGCACAGATTAGATAGATATATAAATATACTTTATTGATCCCACAAAAGGGGAAATTCACATACTCGTAAGCTGGGGATCCACTGTACAAGTGCATCTACCTGTTACAGCATGATATTCTTTATTTTAAGCAACAAAAAAAAGCATCTCCTTGCAGGCTGAGGCCAAGTTAAGACAAGTAGCAGCATCAGTATCACTCGTGTTGAATGATCTGACAGTGTTTCCTTTTACCAAAGCAATATAAACGTCTGACAATGGTTTCCATGATGAGAAGCTTCAGGGTCACGTGACTGAGTCCTGCCTTGGTTCTGAAATGAATGTGGATGCTACATATGAAAAAAGGACGCAGTGTTCCATATATGCATGCAGCATGTACCGTAGTGTGTCACGTTACAGGCCACTTTGAACACTGTCACCATCAACAGGGAAGGAATCAACTGGAATCATCAAAAACACTCATGGGACTATGGCATTAATGTACACTCAGTTTTAGTCAAAGATATTGTTTAAGTCCTTGCACAATGAAAATAAGAATATTCATAGTCAGGTGCTAGTTCAGCTTGATTGTCTCTTTACAGTGTTTTTCTCATGCAGGGCTCTGTGTCTGAAGAGCCACTACTGCACGGAAAGAAAACAGAAATTAGTGCCTACAACCATAAAAAATGTCCCAACCTTTTACATCACATGACATGTTTTACTTGGTCATTTTTAAATTATTTTTTGTGCATTTGATTTATTAGTTTATCGTTATCCACTTGGTTTGGTTTCATTTCCTTGATTGTTTTTTTTTTTGTTCAAATTAATTATTTTGTTCATTTTTGCTCATTCTTGTAGATTTGGTAATTCTTTGTTCATTTTATAATTATGTAATAAATTCATGACTTTATATTCATTTGCATTGCTATTTTGTTCGATTTGTTAATCCACTTTCATTCGGCAGATGTATTATTTGAGTTATTTTTGTGACTTTTTTCATTCATTTTTTATGATTATTTTGTTTAGGTTAATTTTTCAATAATATTTTGCTTATATTTATTAATTTCCTTAGTTTTTTTAAAACTTTGATTCTATTTGATCTATCAAGTTGTTTAATCTCATCCATTTTCTTGATTTTTTTTGTTTATTTTGCAGATTTGAATCACTTTTGTCTTAATTTTTGTTTGTCATGCAGTTCATTTTTCTTTTTGTGTGCGTTTCATGCTTATTTTGCTTATTCTGATTTATTGTGTTATTTCCATCTCTGGACAAAGTCACAGGAGCCACTGGGGAGGGGCTAAAGAGCCACAGGCTGCAGACCCCGGTTACTTGAAATGAATTAAAATACACTGTACTTGGACTGTTTTACTGGATAATACGGGGTTCAACCATGATTTTCTGCAATGACTGTATTTCATTGGAAACTACACCAAGGAAAACCAAATTTGGCTGCTGCATTGGGTTTTGGCAGCCTGTCATGTGGTTTGAGGAAAGCGCTTTGTCTATTGTAAGAAAATTGCTTTTCCTGCCATGATTCAGTGTCCATGCAGCACCAGCCAGAAGAAGCAGCATCTAAAAGTCAAAATAGAATTACTGATGTATTTTTGTACCATATGTTGTATGAAAAGATACAAATTTTGAAGCTTTGTGATCATTAGAAGTGTTTTTTTCCTGAACATATTGGTTTTTTTCCATCTGTTTTACATATTCTGGAAAATCACCAACTCATAATCACATATGTGCCTTCACAGCACAGATGGTTGTGGACGGGCCCTTGAATCTACCTTTGTAAAAACTGTCACCGTGCAACCCATCCACATTAGCTTTTTTTTTTTTTGCCTTTGTGCGGACATTATTGGACATGATGTGTGAACGGTGTTGAGAAGCTGTTTTTCAAAATGTGATGGCCTGCATCACGATCAGCTGATTCCTACGGCAGAAAGTTAAATGTGTTGGTGAAAAGCAGTGCAAAGTCAAACAAGAGAACGAATCAAAACAATGCTCAAATTCTGAGTTTATTGTGCTGCATGAAAGGAGGCTTTCTGATCTATTCTATGTAAGATTTAAACATGAAGGGTTCATTCAAAAATGGATTAAATGCAGAGGTGGGTAGTACTCGAGTACATTTACTCCTGAGAAGAAATTTACTAAAAATGAGTGGATAAATGAACAAAACAAGCAACAAAAGAACAAAAACTAATCGAAATTGTCAAGTAAATTATTATTCAAATGTATGACATAAAAAAGGCACAAATAAAACAAATAAGCAACAAAATTTAACATAAAAAAATCAACAAAAAAAGTTTCCCCCGGGTACTCCGGTTTCCCTTGCATTCAAAAACCATGCACTGTGCACCGTTAATGCGGCAGCAGATTAATATAGTACTATCAATAAAAAAAATAAAATAAAATAAGAAAGAAAGTTAACAAAAATGAAGAAAATGAGAAAAAATTAGCTAAGTAACCAAGGATGTTTATTTAAAAAAAACAAAATAAGCAACAAAATGAACAAAAATGAGCAAAATAAAGGTTTACAAAAAGGAACAAAATAAGCTACAAAATGAGCAAAATGAAGAAAGGTTACAAAAAGGAACAAAATAACAAAATAAGCAACAAAATGAGCAAAATAAAAAAGTTTACAAAAATGAACAAAATAACAAACATGAGCAAAAATGAGCCAAAAGTTTACAAAAATGAACAAAATAACAAACATGAGCAAAAAGTTTACAAAAATGAACAAAATTAGCAAAATAACAGAAAGTTTTTAAAAAGGTAGAAAATAAACAACACAACGAGCAAAAATTAGCAAAACAAAAAGTTTACAAAAAAGGGACAAAATAAGCAACAAACTGAACTAAAAACATGGTGGTGCAGTGGGTAGCACTCATGCCTCACAGCTAGAAGGTCCCGGGTTCGATCCCAGGACCTTCTGTGTGGAGTTTGCATGTTCTCCCTGTGTCTGCACCAAAAACTGAACAAAATGTAAATGTGAACAAATTAAGCCACAACAGTGGTAAAAAAAAAACAAAAAGTAAATTAACTAAATAACCAACGAAATTGAATTAAAAACAAATACGATAAGCATCAAACTGAACAAAATGTTCAAAATACCTGTAGCTAATATATTATGCTGTAATAAATTCCACCTTTTGAAGTTACTGAGCACTTGATGATTTTTGTGTGGGATACTTTTTTATTCTTCCTCAGGTACTCATAAGTATGACTTACAGTATGAATAGATATTTATGAGTACTTTTAAGTCAACTTGAGACAAAGTCATAAAGTAATGATACAGGCATTTTCAGACCGGTGGGGTTTAAATACCTCAGTGACAGCTGTAATTATTGTTGGATGTCATATAGATTTCATTATACTTCATGACTCAACATGTGAGCTTGAAAAAGTGGCTGAAGTTTCACAACAGCATCAAATGTCAGGTCTTCTCGAGTTCTATTTAATGTGTTGATAGGCAGCACAAGGAGCGAGCTGCAAGGCCAAGATTTACATTTTCACATTCCAGCATTTATTCCCTCAGATTTCAGATTTGGTACAGTAGCTTTACATGATAACCTCACCCACAACTAGATTAAATATCAGATCATTTAACCTTAATCTCATTCTTGCCTTAACCAGCAAAGGTCCCATATCGTTACACTTACATCAGTGCACCTTGTAAAGGTACATTAAAGGCTTGGGTAACGGTGTTGACCACATAAGTGTCTTAACGTGATGTTTTTTTCACTCTTTGTACCTCTGCCACAAATGCTCTGAGGTTTTACAGTCGCACACCTTTAATCAGAAAACACTCTAGTTGGTTAAACCACAGGTCATTCCCAAGGCTACTGTGATGGGACAATCATGGCCTTTTCATGGGGAAGAAAATTGTCTCTTGGGGAATGAGGGTGAATCTATTTTAGCTAGACAACGATTGGTAGGTTTGAAATTTAAATCTTAGAAAAGGTTCCACAGTGTGAAAATTCATCTTGTTTAAGGCTTTGAGGTTTATTTAAAGTATATGTTGTGGAGGAAATGCTGTGAATACATGAACTTCCTCATTGCTGTTACTCCTGAGAAATTACAACGAGACGGATGAGGAAAACATGCAGATTTAATTTGTGACATCACAAATTCTCACCAATCATATTTATGCTTAAAGTAGCCCTGACCCTACTAGCAACTGTGTAGTGTCTGTGGCTGTCGTCCAGTGTCTGTGTTGTTTGTTTGTTCTATCTCTACTCTTTTCTTCTGTCTCTCCTCTGTCCACTAACCCCGACCGGTCCAGGCAGATGGCCGCCTACCCTGAGCCGCTGGTTCTGCTGGAGGTTTTTCTCTGCCATTAAAGGAAGTTTTTCCTCCTGTCGTTCTTGTCTTGCTCTCGGTTTACTCTCTGTATAGTCGTATATATATACATTGTTTCGGCGTTGAATTGTGAAGCGGTTAGAGATAATTGTCAATTGTGATTGACGCTATACAAATAAAATTTAATTGAACTGAACTCAACTAACAGTACGCAGTGGCTTGCAAAAGTATTCATACCCCTTTGATGTTTTCACCTTTTATTGTCGTATGAACTGAATCGCTGTCAATATAATTTGGCTTTTTTGACAAGAATTTACAAAAAACAACTTTTTAAACAAATTCATACAAAGTAATGTAAATTAATAAAAAATATATGATTGGAAATAAGTGACTGCATAAGTATTCATACTAGAGATCGACCGATATGGGTTTTTCAGGGCCGATACCAATGCCAATTATTAGTAGCTAAGGAGGCCGATAACCAATATTTGGAGCTGATATTCATTTGCAGTAAAAGTGTAAAAAAATGGTGTAAATTTGTTGAACAATACAAACACTTAACTTGGTTTAAATGCCTAAAGCATGTTTATTTAACCAAACAAATAGAAAATAAATAGGTCCAGAAGTGCATGGATCCTAGACTCACGAGTTATTGTCGTAGTCTTGAGCTGTGGAGTTTGTCATGTGACTTTCACGCAAACACACACTATTCTCCACATCACATACATTCTCCTCATTGCTAACACATAGTCTCCTGAATGTTTAAAGCCAGACCGGACAACTAATGTTTCCCTACAAGAAAACAAGAGTGAATTGAGTTGACGTGCTCTCTCTCAACCACACACACATGCTTTTACCATCACAGACTGTCTGTCGATTATTATCAGCACCTTCTTTCAAGTAATTCAGACATGTCGGGAGGTACGTAAGAGATACAGGAGGTATGTTAGTGACAGCTAATGTTTACTCTGCTCTATTCTGATGCACACTGTAACGTTAGTAGACACAGAGCACTGGGAGGTTTAATGCAATTTCGGGAGAGTTTTCTGCGTTTACCTTCGGCACATATTTGTGTTCTCCGCAGCTTGTCCACATGAGAAAATGCTACCTTTCTGCCGTGTGTGTGTGTGTGAGGACACACACACACAGCTCATACATACTGTGGTTTGTTTTAACCAATCAGACGGCACCGTGGGCGGAACAAAGAAGTGGCAGGAGAGAGGGAGAGGGGCGGCTGAGCTGAAATAAACCAGTTTTAATTGATATCTTGATATCAGCCTGTCAGATTTTAAAAATCACCGATACCGATATATTTCAAAATTCCAAACATCGGTGCAGATAATCGGCCCAGCTGATGATTGGTCGACCTTTAATGCATACCCTTTAACATGACTCACCTAAATGGACAGAGGTTCAGACAAATGGTGCTGGTCGTCTGACAGTTTATAAAGGCAGATCATCTGATACACTGACTGTGTCTTAAGTGACAGTAGTATTGACATCTTTGTCCAAAGGGTCTAGTCACTGGTGAATCAGTTTTCTTGGCTTCAATTACACAATGAAGATGGAACAACATTACAAACAGCTCCATGATAAGGTTATTGGAAAGTATAAGCCCTGTGGTAGATATGAAATTCTTTCCATGTCTCTAAATAAACCCTGAGTTCAGTTAAAGCCATCTTTAAAAAATGGGAGGAATATGGTACTTGCATAAATCTGCCTAGAGCAGGTCGTCCTCACAAACTTAGAGACCTGACAAGAAGGAGACTCATGTGGGAGACACCAACATACCCATGATGACTCTGAACAAGTAAAAAGTTTCAGCTGCTGAGATGGAAGAATTAGTGCAAACTGTAACTGTTGGCCAAGTTCTCCATCAATCAAAGGTTTATGTTGGAATGACTAAGAGAAAAAAGCTCTTCCTATCTGCTTCTAGACTTCACTAGAAGAAGGCTGGTGGGTCTAGTGAGACCAAAAGTGAGCATTTTGTCCATCAGACTAGACTTTATGTTTGAACACTGCAAATCATAAACAGACCATCTCCACTGTGAAGCATGGTGGTGTCAGCATCATGCTGTAGAAACACATCTTTGCAGCAGACCCTGGAAGGCTAGGAAAGGTTGATGATTGAATGCATATAGCAACATATAGGGAGATGATGGGTAATAACCTGATTCAGTCTGACAGAGAACTGCAACTATCTAGAAGATTTACTTTCCAGGAAGACAATGACCTGAAGCAAACAGCAAAAACTGCACAAAAATAGTGCAAAGACAACATTGTGAATGTTCTGGAGTTGAGTCAGAGCCCAGATCACAATTCAAGAGATTATGAGACTGCACTTGAAAAGGAATAGTTGCTGGTGATCTCTGTCCAATGTGATAGAGTTTGAGTAGTTTTACAATGAAGAATAGACACATTGTGGTATTGAGTTGTGTGAGGCTGACAGAGCTGCCACACAAACTGAATGATGTCATTGCAGTCAAAGATGAGTCTACAGAATACTGACTTAAAGGGTATGAATACTTACACAAACACTTATATTTCATTATATATTTTTAAGTAACTGACATTACATTGTAGAAATCTGTTTTCACTCAATACTTTTGCAAGCCACTGTAATTAATGATGCATTTTACTCTAACCCTGTGTCAGAGGATGATCTCAGGTCAACTTGAGAATGAGCATAACATTTAACCAACCTGCGTTTCTCAAGTAAAAAGTTGGCAGGTACAGTATCTCAGTAAAATGACAGCGGTGTGACAGAGTTACAAAGAGGCCCTGGGAAAACCTATCAACACACTTTCTTGTCAACTACCATACACAAGTACTAAATAGACGTACAGACAGAAAAAACCACAATGGTCACAGAAATAACTTGAATCTGACAAAAGTAATAATGAATAAAAATTTTATGAAAATTAACCAATGAA
>JAQQAE010012036.1:0-13337 GCA_029823295.1 Pseudamia nigra | reverse complement strand
AAGAGGTTAGGTCATTTTTTTTTAAAGAAAGAAAAAAAAATTCTCTGATTCCTGCATATCAAATATGAAAGTGTATAGTTTCTTTCCACCAGTGGAGTTTTTTCCTGACAGTAAACTGAAAATCAAAAACATCACCATGTGTTTTTGGAAACATTTCTACCAATTTTTGCACTAAAATAATCAAGGGCACATTAAGCAATAATGTAAATTCGAGCTATCATTTTAATCATGCACTGGTAAAAGAAAAACAAATGTCACTCTAGTTTCATCATTTAAAAAGTGTCCAAAAACAGAGATCAGACAAACATTAACTTCAGGTACGGTTAGTTTAACATTTTAATATTCATTGCTGAACTATAGCTATGACCTAAACAAGGAGTAATAATGTGAATCTGGTTTAAGAGAAGCATATTAACACTCACAGGCCTCTTTTTCCAGCAGGCGGCAGGTTGCTCTACAGCTGCAGCTTCAGTTTAATGGATTCACTTAGAGATAAAATAAATTCCACGTCCATTCCATGCTACTGTTTTCCTTCTCCTCTTCAATCTCCTCATACCTTTTAGGGACTTGTCTGCTTCCAGTTCAAGACTAAAATCTCAACGTTTAGCTGCTTTTGCTTTTTGCACAGATGCCAATTCATTCAAAAGAACAGATTTAAATGGTTTTCTTTAGCTTTTGGGTGATCTATGTGCCTTCAGACAAACCGCATCGTTGTTTGTTTTTCTTTGTTGTGTATCCTCCTTTCAAAGCCAACTGTTTTGGAGAGAACATTATGAATAAATTTTACTTACTAAGGGGTGACACGTTCTGTATAAAAACCAAAAAGAGGACAGAGTGGCTGATTATATGTTGGTGTCGGGCAGTGTCAAACATATAATCAGATGTTCTCTGACCTCTTCATCAAGGTTTTTAAGCCAAGCTGAGACATTCTTTTACGTCTGATTACAACTCTCTGAAATCCACATTTTAATATATATACATTTATAGACACTTTAACCACATCCAGGCCACTTTAAAGGTCCCATACTGTGAAAATCCATCTTTACTGGGTTTGAGGTTTATATAAACTCTGTGGTGTAAGATAAAAGTTGTGAAAATATGAACTCAGTCAGTCAAAAACAGCGCGGACAACAGGGAAACCAAGCCATTTTGAATTTATGTGATTTGTTATATTTGAAGTCATAACCAATCATAGTCAAGTTAAAGTGCATTAGTCCTGACCCCATGAGCCATTAGAATTCTGAATTAGAAAATGGATGGATGGATAAAAAATCACATGTTACAATCAATCACAGTCAAGCTAAAGTTAGCTCCGCCCCCATGAGGAATGAGGTCATGTTGAGAATGAACTGTGATTCAACCCATCAGTGTGCTCTAATTAAAAGTAGGCAGTTCTGACAACTCAGTCTGTTTACCTCTGTTTAATAAACCCAGAGAAGCTGTACAGATATTGTATATTCATACTGCTTATCTGTGTCTGTTAAAGACTTCTCTAGACTGTTGACAATATAAAGTGCTGATTAGATTGTGCCATGTTTTTCCAACAGTCTCTTTGTAACTCTGTCACAAATTGTGATTTTCATTTATGTGACATAAACTCTGAGCTGATCGCGTTTCAGCTGTGGAGTCAGAAAATCATGAATGTGTACTGGAAAGCAGGCTCCTTCAGAATATAGACAACTTGCGAACACATGTGCACTCTACATGATAACAACTGTACATGGTATTTTGCACATACAAACACTGTAGTAACATGCAATGGATAAAAATTGAACCGTACAAATGACTGACATAATATAAAACAAATAGAATATAACTAGCATTGTTGGTGGTGCAAGTTGCAGCCATATTGAACTGTCATAGGTTTGACAGCACTCCACCGAAATTTCTGACTATTGGCTTGGAAATTCTGATTTCCAAGTACAACTAGAACATATCAAGAAGCTCTGATTTTACTGCAAAGTGTACCCACTCACTTTTCAACAGAAGAGCATCTACCTATCTAAGTAATTGGTTAAACCACATCATTCCCAAGGTGACCAGAGATGATATTCTGATCCAAGGCTACAGTAGTTAGAGAAAAACCAATTTTTATGGCCAAGTTTCTAAAGATAATTTTCTGGAATACTAGCAATTCCTCATGGAGGTGGGTTTAATTTTAGCCTGACTATGATTAGTTGTAACTTGTGATGTTTTAACCCTTGAAGACTAAGGTAGAAGAGTTTTTCAGCTGCCTGACTGCCCCGTTTTGTTTTTCAAACACATCCTAACATTCAGCATCATAAAACTGACTAGGTAAAGGTGCAGTCGACAATGCTGGCAAATCAGCCGGTAGCCCATGGCTTGTCATGATCGGTAGTACATGGTTAGATGGGCGATCTGTCAACCAACACGGCTTCCTCATAGGTGCACGAGCTCATGCACCCACTGGCAGAGTTGAAAACAGTCACAGCAGTAGTTATGGAGCTAGCATCTGTAGCTTATCTAATATCAGGATGACTGAGGAGAGACAACCTGCATTTCAGATTCCTTCAACATCTGGTACAGGTAAGAAAAGAACAGACAGAGCTGGTTGTAAGCCATGTTAACAGGCAGGTCATCTGTTTAATCATTTATATCAGTCCTACATATACATAGTTTGCTAACGTTATACGCAGCACCTTTACAGTGCGAATACATCATTTGCATTGTTACAAAAGAAAAAAATGCTAATGTTTGTATAATTTTATGTGACTGCATAATGACAATAAAGATTCTTTGACCTTTGAGTAAAATAACTCAAATAAATTTGAATGCTTTTTGACTGCTGTGAGTGGCTTTGAGGGTTAAAATGTAAACTGTAAACTTCCAAATTTAGAATTCTTCTGGCTCACACGACTAATGCACTTCTGCTTGACTATTATTGGTTACAACTTGTGATGTCAGAAATCATAAACATTCAAAATGTTTCTCCTGTTGTCCATGTTATGAGGATTTTTCAGGACTGACAATACTGAGCAAGTTCATATTTTAACAGGATTTATTTTACATCAAAGAGTTTATATAAACCTCAAACCCAATAAAGATGGATTTTTACATTATGGGACCTTTAAGTGTAAGACATATAAGCGTAAAAACAGACACCAAAGTCAGTGAAGGTGACAGTAAGCTCCCAAAAAAGACAGAAAAGAAACACCCAGCAACATTTCAGTTTCTACAGACTAAAAACCTGTCTTTAAGCTTTCAAAGACCACATTTTATTCATCACTTTCCTCTGTAATGTTTGTGATTAACTGGGATTTTGTTTGTAAGATGTTGTTTATGGAAAAAAAGGCTTCTGCAGAGCTTTCAAATACTGTACATTTTCTGGGAGGCCAGAGTGTTGTGGAAATCTTTAAATCTAAACCTCGTGGCTGAATACCTCATTATTTGTTTATTTTTGTGTGGTGTTTTTCTGTATTTTCATTTCAAACACTGAGCGTGAATTCAGAAATCTCACCCCTTTGCTCCGACATGCCTGATGCCGCGAAGTCCATCTGTCTGGTTAACTCCTCTAAATCCTCCATCCCATCTTATCTGGTCAGACGATGATAAAATATAAAATATAGGCTGTGATCATACAAACAAATGGTCTTACTCCTCAACTGCAAACAGTGTATGAATGCCTGTAAAAGGGCAGAAAGACTACATTTGGGTTAAAGTTGACTTCTCTGATTTCAACCATGAAAATTAGCATCACACCATGCTTTTAAATACTACTGAGTAATGCTGCTGGCTTATTACAGGACCAGTTTTATTTTTGTCCTGTCACTCTTTGCCCCAGTAGTCTTGACTCTGGCAAGTACAAGGTTGAAGAACAAAATGCGACATTAAGCTTCCAAAACGCCTTTTCAAAATCACATCTGAACCTACAAATCATTTTCAAATTCTCGTCACATGCAGAATGTCTCCAGGGATCAGACACTTCACCGTATTGCCTTTTAAGACCTTTTAAGATCATTCTATCCTAATTTGAGGCTGATTTCTGGACAAATTATCAGTTTTGTGGAACAAAATAAGTAACAAAATAAGCAAAAGTAAGTAAAGTTATTGATAAAATACCCAAAATAATGCACAAAAATAAGAAAAATGAGCAAAAGAAAGAACAAAATGCATAAAAATGAAAAAATAAATACACAAAACAAAGAGATGGGAACAAATGGGGAATAAAACAATCAAAAAATGAATAAAGTAAGCAACAACATGAGCAAAATTAGCAAAATAATCAAGAAAATGCACAAAATAGTACACAAAATCCAGAAAAATGACCAAAAGAAACAACAAAATATGTAGGAAAATTAGTAAGAAAGTCCGCAAAATGAGCATAAATTAGGACGGTAAGCAAAGAAAATGAGCAAAATAACCAAGAAAATGAAGAAACAAATCTCCAAAACAAAAAGACAGGAATAAAAGGGGATGAAATAATTTTTAAAAAGGAACACAATAAGCAACAACATGAGTAAAATTAACAAAATAATCAAGAAAATGGCCAGGATAATAGACAAAAATAAAGTAAATGACCAAAATAAGTAACAAAATCAATAACAATCAAGAAAATAACTAGGAAAATAAATTACATAACACAGAAGATTAAAAACATGAACAAACTAAGCAGCAACATGAGAAATAATTAACAAAGTAACCAAGAAAAAAACACAATAACTAGGAAAATGATTAAAAATGGACAAACTAAGAAACAAAAGGACAAAAACTGAGCAAAAAGTAACAATGTAATCCCTAAAAAGAAAAATATAATCAACAAATTGAAAAAAAAAATTAGCAAAGCAATCCACAAAATGAACATAATATTAAATACAATGAACAAATATTAAATATAATAATCCAACATTGGACAAAATTGAACCCAAATGTCGTTATTTATGCACAGATGAGTTTTAGAGACCCTAAAGTTACAAACCCTCACCCCCTGAAGCACAAAATCTACACCAGTGCATGTTTGGAACACAATGAAAACAGAATCTGACATTTTGATGCTTTCAATCACAG
Source organism: Pseudamia nigra (assembly GCA_029823295.1). Lineage (NCBI taxonomy): Eukaryota > Metazoa > Chordata > Actinopteri > Kurtiformes > Apogonidae > Pseudamia > Pseudamia nigra. The sequence goes on along the minus strand of JAQQAE010012036.1, from coordinate 8,312 downwards.
TGTCTAAGGGAATCGATACTTCAATTTAATGCCTTTTAAGATCATTTCAACCAATTTTCTGTCTTAGTCAGTTTTATTTCAGTCTTGTCATTTTTGCTCTAATGATCTGTACTCTAAACAAAGTCTCTAAGTTTAAGGTCGAGAACAAAAGTTGACCTTCACCTTCCAAAAAGCCTTTTCAACAATCTTTCCAAGCAGCACATATAAAAAGCCCTTACACAGATTTCACCAGACCTGGATTCACTTCTTTATCTCTTTGAAAACTGTACCAACAAAGGAACAAAAGAGGTTGGTGGATCAGGGCTCAGGAACTCCCACCACACCCTTCCACTACCAAAGGCATTTAACAGCATGTGCTCTATCTAATGCACGCAATAAATCCAGAAAAAAACTTTTAAAAATAACACACAAGACTGGGCTTATTTCCAAATCTGGCTGGCCTGTGTGTACACTTTGCAAGTGTAATTATTTAACTGTTTCTATTTCAAGTCCAATCTGAGAAAAAGACAAATAAATCAAGTTTACCTGGAGTTTCCAGGGGTCTTCTTTGTTCCTGAATAACTAGGTTGATAAAACTTTCTGTTATAGCCTGTAACTGATGCTACCTCCACGGCCCTTTGAGATTATATTTAGGTGGATGTAAATAGCGCAGCAAAAGTACCCAACATGTAAAACTACACTGCTATCACTGTGACAGACAGATTTTTAGGTGGCACCAGAAGAAAAATGATCCCCCGAGAGACTAAAAAGCATATCTGTTAAATTTACAAGAGCATTACAATAAACTTTGCGCAAATCCAGCCCAAGAAGAAAGTATGCGGAGTCTGACAGCCCATCACCAAACTCCCTGAGTGCGCAATTAGTGCGGAACAGACAGATGCACCAACAGCGAGGTGAGGGGGGGGGGGGGGAGAAAAGAACACATCCGCAACATCCATCCAGCATGAACAACTTTGTCTCCAGGCGAGTCCAGTTGTTCAGATCCATACCTTCAGCCAGTTTGGAAGCAATCAATCAAATCCGGATCGCGACCAAAGATGGATCCACGGATTCCCCGAGCAAGACAAGGAGAATCTGTCTTAATGACGCGCGGGGGATCGTGGGGATGTTTTTAAAGTCGTGCGCCCCTTTGTGCGTTTTCTCCAAACTTTCCCAGACAAGTCAAAACAGAGATTTGGGCACAAGTCCCAGCCGCGCCCATCAGCGCTGCAGCTTGGCAGACAGGTGTAGCACAGCGCACGAAATATAAGGAGACAAGACGAGGAGGAAGGAGCACAAAACGGCGCCGCAGGGAACCAATTTACTTGTCAATCGTGCGCAGACAGATCGTCGACTCAGCTCTGGAAAGAAAGTGATGAACTCCTCCTGCTGCGTCAGGCACCACGGGCGAAGTTGGACTAAGTGGAAGGGAGTGTTTGGGGAGGTGTCTTTTTTTCTCTTTTTTTGTGGAGTGTAGGAGTGAAGCTTATACCCACCATTTCAGACCAGTTCAGGATGATCTATTGTGTGTGATACATTGTGCAGCTGGATCACAGCTGGGAAACACATTGGAAGGAGAACAGAGCAGTGTGATGGTTTCAGACACTGTGATTAAACTGTGTTTTAGCTGCGTACAGAGTGTCTGGTATACCTGCAGATTTCAGGGATTTGAAGAGTTTGTAAATTTAGATGCTATGTAACTTTTGGGGCTTTATATCATAATAACATTTTTGATTTCCACTTTTTCATTGTTGGATTTTTTTCAGCATTTTGTCCATTTGTGTTCATTTTGTGAATTTATGGATTGTCCAGAAGTGTAATTGTTTTCTGGAAAATTTGATGCTGGCAAGACATCCCAGAACAGTTGGGTCACGGTCATATTTGTCTCTCTGTTGCATCATCTCTCATTGGGAACTGAGGAAACCAATTCCAGTCATTTTGAAATTGGAATGTTTTACTGTTCTTACTTGATATGATTTCAGCTGCTCAACAGTTCAGGGTCTCTGTTGTATTGTATGTTTCATAATGTGCCAAACATTCTCAGCAGGTGCAAGTCGGGACTGCAGGCAGGCCAGTTTAGGACCCAGACTCTTTTGCCACAGACCACTGTTGGAATACATGACATATGTTGGTCCAAAACCTGCACTGCAAAAAATCCAACTTGATGTTGCTGAGCTAACTGTAATTATTCAATTAGTAGAACAATAAATTCTAAATTACTGTGCAAACTGTACTACATAAGTTGTATCAACTAAGTTTAATGTCAAAAGTTTAGGGTCAAAAGTTGGTCTCACTTAATATTTTGTGTTGGCAAAATGAAGAAATTATTGTTTCACATTAGTTGAGCCAAAATGTCATTACTGCTCCTGCGCATGCATACGTATCTGAGCCTTCTTGGTCATGCGGGGTCTCCCGAGGGATTTTGCAAGGACACGATCTGCCATTATCATGAGGCGGTGACCCGAACCCATGGCAAAAGCCTACTTGACTCTATGTTTGACTTCATTTAGGTAAATATTTTGCTTATTTCTTATATTAAAACCCCATAAAATACAGCGAAACACTGCTGTTTGATAGCTATTACAAGGTAAATGTCTACGTTTACATTGTAACTAACAAACTAACAATGTTAGTTTTAGTTGAACTAACAAAAATGTTTTAGTTCAACTGAAAAACTCATTGTAACAGACTGCCTCATTGTTCTTAAGTTGAAGAGACCAACTAAAAAATTCAAGTTTTGAAAATGTGCTGCTCTAACTTAGATTATTTTGTTCATATAATTAATAATTTATCCTTTTCTGAATGCATTTCTTTGTGTTGGCACAACTTAGATTCAATCATTGGCACAACTTATTTATTTTTGTTGGCTCAACTTGTATTCTTTCATCAGCACAGCTCATTTATTTTTGTTGTGCTGTTGCAATGAGTTTTTTTAGTTGAACTAACACTTTTTTTTTTACAGTGTGCATATATTGTTCAGCATTGGTCAGGTTACAAGGTGCACTGATGAACTCCCATACAATCATCAGATCTGGACTGGTCAGACCAGTGGACAGTTTACCACTTCACCTTACGTAGTCCACCTTAAATGAGCTCGGGCTCAGACAAATGTTCCTGAGTCCATGAGGTGATGTTCAGTAAATCATATGTGTTTGTAATGCAGTGTCATCTGTACCTCAAGATCACTCTCATCCAGTAATGATTACAGATTCACTCAATTTAATGATATTATGGACTGTTATCTACAAATAATTTGCAATTTTATACTGAGAAAGATTATTCTTAACCTCTTAAACCCTGGTACAATTGGAGAACCCCGCAACGAAAAGCTCTGCAAAAACCTGTGCCTTAACAAGCATAAAACACTGCATTAATCACGTAAATATCTGGTCATATTGCACATCAAACTGATCAGGAGAAACTCCACTACCAGCATACATAAGTTATATTTACATACACCAGACACAACTCCAACACCAATATCAAAATCTAAAAAAAAGAGTCTCAGGTGTTAGAGGTCGTCTTTTGCAGGGTGGAGAACCATTTACCATCAGGCTCTCTTGTATGTTAACATTCATTTAACCTAATTTATTGTGAGATGTTCCTCGTGGTGTGTTTTTTTTCAACATCTCACAACTTTTTCAGTGTTTTCTTGCCACTGATGCAACTTTTCTGAAATGTCTTGCATCAATTTCAAGGTCGGCATATAATTCTCAAAAACAGTGATGCTTCTCAATTTCCGCTTTTAATATGTGTCTCTGTTTCAGTGTGTGTTAAGTATGGGGTTTATGTGTTTTTCAATCACATTCTGTTTCTTTTGACATTTTATGCAGCTGTTCATTGTAAAGAGTTTCATAAATTAGATATATGTAGTGAATCACACCTCACAAATTCTGTTAAAGACTATTTTCTGACTTTTAAACCCTTAATTTAACAGATCTTAATGACCCATAGATGCATGTACAGTACATTTTTTAATTAAACCAGCAGCATGTCTCATTATATTTGACAGCGAAAAATTAGCTTTGTGGAAAAAAAAATAGTTGAACATGTTTGTGCAGCTCTTAAGCTGTTCAAAGATCAACGTTCCCAATTTCCCAGTGGGATGAAGAATAATGATAGTTTTCATTTGACACCACTGATCATCATGAGGAGGTACAGTGGTCGCTCCCGCCCATGTGAGGTCTGCTTACATAAGAGCTGTTTTATATTATCATGATAAATACTTAGGTCCATTCATTTGCATTTATACATTTTGAGACAAATTAGATGCTTTGGCAGCCACAGCGGCAGCGGTAGTCGGCTCCCTCACCCACCACACCCAGGCTGCATAGACATCCACCCACCAGCATGAGTCACAGCGAGTATGACTCCAAGATGATGGAAAACAAATGGCCCCAAGGATGGTTTTAAACGGAGGAGGAGCCGCTCATTCACATCGATGTGTGAGTTGAAATAAGGCCACATTTAACAGGAAAGGGTTAGAGAAACAGAAAGGAGTGAGCTGGCTTGTCAAACACTTGTGGATGAAACGCACTCCTGTTTGTTTTCAGGATAACTGCCTCCCAGATAACACATCGCCAAGCTTCTCCCAGAGTCTAACGCACTTTGACATTTGTTTAGAGCAGTGGTTCCCAGAGGTTTTTTTTAATTCTTTTTTTCACCCTTTCTACTGCAAATTAATCTACCTCACAGCACTTTTAGTCATTTTATTCTTTAAAAGTAAAATATATAAGATGTATAAAAAAAGAAGATTGTACTTGCTTTGTTCATGACCAAAAATAAGAGGTAATAAAAACAAAGAATTGAAAAAAAGAAAATAGCAGGGAGAAAAAAAAAACAAAACTCAAATCATTAACAAAACTGAACAAAAAATAAATGCAATCATTAAGAAAAATGAACAAACAAGAACAAAATAATCAGGAACATGAAAAAATCAAGAAACAAAATGAGTTAAATGAGCAAAAGTGATGAAAATAGATAGGAACATAAACAAATGGTGAGCGAAATTTATAAAAATGAACACAGCAATCAAAAAATGGTAAAGATGAACAAAATGAACAACAAAGGCAACAAAATAATCAAGAAAAATCAACAACAACTGAACAAAATGCTCAAAAACAAAAAGAAAAGAATAATAAACCGGAAAAAAACTAACAAAAGAATGAGCAAAAAGTTATGAAAGTGAAAATGAACAAAACATTCAGGACACTGAACAAAATTGAGAAAATTGACAAAATTAAAGGCAATAGGTAGGGAAAAAAATGACAAGGAATGAAAAATAAGCAATATTTTTTAAAAATGAATACAAAAATTAAAACAATTAGCAACATGCATATAATGATCAGGAAAATAACAAAAAGTGGGAAAATCCTGAAGATAATGAAGAAAGGAATCAAGACTGAACAAAAATAAGAAAATATACCAAAAAAATAATTAACAAAACTCAACAAAAATGAGCCAAAAATGAAAGAAAATGAACAAGATTATTAGGAAAATGAAATGAATTAGTGTAATCAACAAAAAATAAATTTAAAGAAGCAAGAAAATGAACAAAAGATAAATTTAATAATCATAATGCAAAATACTGTAATCAGGAAAATTAACAAAAATAAATAGAATGGATAAGAAAATACATAAGTAATGAGAAAATCTTATGAAAATGAATATAATAAAAACTAAATTTAGAAAAATAAAAAATGAAAAAAATGAATATGAAAATAAACAAATATTGAGCAAAATTAATGAAAATGAGCATAATAAATTTTTTTTTAAAAAGTAAACAAAATAATCAGGAAAAGACCAAAAAAAGACAAACCTGAAGACAATCAAGTAGAAAGAAAGAAAATGATAAAGAAATAAACAAAAACCTGAACAAAATTATCAAGAATGAACAAACAATAGACAACAAATAGAAAGAAATTAACAAAATGAATGATAACAAACAAAAAATTAACAAAACTAGATTCAACAAAACTAGATTAAAAAATCAAGACAATAAACAAAATAACATGCAGAATGTATTGAAAATTAACAAAATAAGCAAGGAATGCAACAAAATAATGAGCAAAATAAACAAAACAGACAAATAAAACACAAAATAATGAATATGTACAAAAATGAACAACCAGGAAAAAGAAATAGTATAATAAAAAAAAAAAAAATTTAAAAAAATCAACAAAATGAAAAAAAGCTTAACAAAATAATTCAGAAAATTAAAAAGAACAGATTATTAACAAAAAATTAACAAAAAACAAAGGAAAAAAATGAAGAAACAAAATCAAAAAATGAACAAAAATAATCAGGAAAATGAACAACAGAATGAGCACAATAATCGCATAAATGGAAAAACTAAAAAGAGTTTTAAAAAAGTAGAAAATCAAATAAATATAAATATATAAACAAATGGGCGACACAATTTAAAAAAAAAAAAAAAACAGTTTCCACGATGGAGTTTGGGAAATGCGGATTCAATGAAGAGCCTCCTCTCAGGGGTTGTTCTACATCAGGAGCTGCTTTACATATTTCAGTCATGATCTTCTGTCTTTATATAAGACATCACTTGACTTGTGAATGTGAAGCTTCCTTTTTTTCCCTCTGAACACTTAAATGAAGCTGAAGTTCAAAGTTCATCCCTGATTTGGAAACAGCAGCTGTGAAAACAATCATCTCCGGAGGTCTGTTTAAAAACTCTTCATATCCTGCAACATGAGCTTCATCACTGTTCCCGACTGCGCTTAGAAAAAAGGAAAACGCAAATGTGCATAAACCATAACAGCTACCAAACAGAATTCATGATAAGACTCATTACTCATCTGCAGTTTTCACATTTGAGAATCCATAGTGTCGATGATTATGATGTGATACGTTTGAGACAATAAAAGTCCCTGTAGCTGAAGATGTCACCCCTCATAGGTCCTTTTTAAGTGTGATTTACTGTCTGTGTTCAGTTATTCTTAGTGACTATGTCGTCCAGCGTTTTATTGCATGGACTGGTTGCCCTCTGTATGCCACACTGAGACTCATTTATCAGTATAGACTGTATAGAGGGCTTATTTGTATTTCATTGTGATTCAAATATGAGTCTGAACCAAAGGTCAGCATCACTTCAACCAGTCCTTGTTGATTTTGCACTTGTTAAAGCTTTCAATAGGTTGCTTCTATTTGTGCACTATGGAGTGGTGGGTAAATACCAGTGGGCAATCACCAGGGCTGTGCAGTGAGGCCAGTGTGTAATGTCGCCGTTGGCCGCTGAGGCACCGTTCACTGGGCTCCAAGATGGTACGTATGACTTCCATAGACTTACACCGAATGTCTGTCTGAAAATATTAAGTCAATACATTTTTGTTATGAGTCATCATGATTTCAAATACTTTATTTGGACCCCGATGGTCCATCTTTAACTTTTTGGTCCTTTATTGGATCTTCTTCTCCTTTCGGCTGCTCCTCTCAGGCGTCGCCACAGCGAAATACCAATGATTCGCATGTTTCATCTGGCATAGTTTTATGTCGGATGCCCTTCCTGACACAACCCTCACAATAAAAAAAATTTTCCATCACTAGTGTACCATCACTAATGTCCCATCACTAATGTTCCTTCATATACGTATATATATATATATATATATATATGTATACACATACATACTGTATATACATACATTTTTTTCTTCTTCGTTATGCATTTTTTGGCCCATGCGACTAAAATTCCAGAGCGACATATAACCCGGAAAATATGGTAGTTTAACCTTATAGGTTTGATTTGACATAAGCCACAGTCAGCCATCTGTGTATTTTCTGTTTATTTACACTGCCTGGCCAAAAAAAAGGTCACCACCTGGATCTAACCAAGCAAATAGGCACGAGCCTCCCACCGGACAACTTCTGCGTGGGTGACCACGCTTCAGCAGGCAACAAGCGACACAAGGACAGTGGGGAACCATCATCCTCAAAGAAAAAAAAATATTATGGCAAATGATCTGGCAAATCTCTGCTGATTTGGGCTTTGATTGACAGGTTTGTTACGATCACTTGAGTCTTCGGCAGAGTCAGACCAAGTCAGACCTGCATATCTTCTATTTAGAACATAGCTTTATGTTAAAATGAGTCTGATGTTAAAAGGTCCAAATTTAGAGTAGAAATGAACACTGGGGGGTGGTTATGTAAGTTGCCCATGTAGATTATTCAGATTGTGAATAATTATGAAGGGCCTAGGAACTTTTATTGAGAGGTGTGTTCATTTATACATTAATCCTAAATTTGTCCCTTGTTGTGAGGGTTGTGTCAGGAAGGGCATCCGACGTAAAAACCTATGCCAGATCAAACATGCGAAT
>JAQQAE010012034.1:0-13337 GCA_029823295.1 Pseudamia nigra | reverse complement strand
TTATGTTTGAAGCCTGAAATGTGGCAAAAGGTTGAAAAGTTCAAGGGGGCCGAATACTTTCACAAGGCACTGTAGGTGTAAGAATACGATTTGCTGGGCATGGTCTAGTTTTACAGTCTTGTGCAGTCGTCCATGCAGCCATACATAGGTGATGTGTATCTGCTTGTGTCCTTTCCATAACTACGTATATATAATAAATTACTTCAGCTCTGCCAGAAGCATGAAATGAAGCGATCGAGGACTCACGGTGCCTGGAAGAGATATACCCTCCAGTCGGCTGTTCGTAGGTAAAACACATTGGGCCTCTTGCTGTAGTCTGAGGCTTTCATCGCCAGAGAATGATGGATGGACACAGCGTTCTTCAAGTCTTCATCAGATAGTTGTTTATCAGGTCTGTATTCCCCCTGCCATGACAATTCAGAAGCACAATGGAATCTTTGCATAAAATGATAAAACATCACAATTGCATGAGACGATAACAACTGTTTAAGAGCTGCTAGATTTGTGAAATTTCTTCCTTTTCATTGCTCTTTATTACCAGTGAGTTGGGAAGCCTGCCATGGGTTTTGCATGACACGATATAAACTAACTCAGGTTTTTCAATTATAATGCAAAACCTGCTTAAATTTAACTACAGACATATAAATAAAATAACTGAGACACTGCTTTTCAAATAGTTGAACAATTAAAGTAATACTTCAGCAACATCATACTGTATGTTTGCTTTAAAAGTTGTTCCTGGCAGCGGTAAACAAGTCCTAACAATATCTGTGTGTGTCTTCGTGCCACATGACTATGTTGTCTTGTTAGTTTGTTCTCCGATACATGTTCTAAAATGAATCTTGATGTCCTAATTGAATAAAACGTCAATTATATTTGAGAGGCTGAACAGTAATTGTCAGGTATCAAGTTCTTGGTGCTTGCTTGTTTATCATACAGCTATATTCACTGGTACCAGTCTGCAAACCACACTTCGTTATAATAATGATGTAATAATGATGTGAAAATGCTGGAGTCTTACTTTTTGCAGATAAAGAATTAGCCCTTTTAGAATGGCATAAAAAGTCTTCCACCCTCTCTTCCCTCTTGGTGCTGCGAATAAAATAAATCATACTTTGGTTACGTGTGTACATTGTAGTGGCTCATCATCCTGCACTGAGGAGCACTGGGCACATGTCATTTTAGTTTAGACATTCATATAAAATGAAAGCTCTTATTTTAGAAAATCGGTCTGAGGCATACTTCTCTTGCCGTCTGAATCAGCGTGAACTTTGCGGACGAGGAAGCCGTTCTTGTACAGCAGTGCGCCGGAGGGCTGTGTCCCATCCGACAGGGGCTTCCCACTGCTGCCCACTGGCTTCATCGAGCTGGAGGCGGTGGAGTCGCACAGGCTGTCCCCGAGCTCTGAGAATGACTTCCGAAGCTCTTCCTCATCTCTATGGAGACAAAAAAAACAGAATCAGTGGTGATCAACACTTATGTGTCATGTCTCATTAGCGACGCACAAAACACATCATCCATCCTGTCCATTTGCCTCTCACTCTCTGCTTGTTAAGGAACAGCACAGGACAAGAGGTCCAGAGATTTCACACACTTACTGGGAAACTTTTATTTCATACAGTACACATGAGTAATAGTGCTCTCCACTCCTGGCGTATTGGCAGAACTTTGGTTGCACAAGACATTTACGAAGCATCATGTATCAGGGGAAACCTGAGCGACTGAAACAATCTCTTCAAAGCTGTAATAGTAGCTCCCCCGATCTCTGTTTCTCTCTCTCTTTTCCTTCTTTGTTCTGTGCTCTTGTTCTCATAAGAAGCAGCCCACTCTCCTTGATCAGAAACTACCACTGCAAAAGAATGACACTGTCTATCTTGTTTAAGCTTTGAGGTGAAAAACAGGGGCATCTTTACCCAAGGGGCCACAGTCCTCACAGAGGTACAGTACAGGCACATCACAAGCAACCCCCCCCCCCTTGATGCTCCAAAGATGCCAGACTGTGTACTTTCACTCACTAAAAATCCCAGGTAAGAGTGACTACATTCCACTCCTGCAGCTAATTTTAAGGAGTTTATGTGAGATTTAAATTTCTGTGCACTGTGCACCTTGCTCATTAGACAGGCCTTGAGGAGCCATCTTTGCAAATGAAGAATTTGATGAGTTGCTTCACACGTGGCTTTATTTCCCTCATGTAAACCATCTGCTTTCATGTGTGCCGTGTCTCTTTTTGATTGCCTTTCCTAAACATCCATCCAATCACTTCAATAGCAGGTTCACACTGCTGCAAACAATATCAAATTGTGTCAAATAGGAAATGAATTTGTATTATATTTAGATGATAAGCAATGGTAATCACATTCTTCTCTAAATAATCCCATACAATGCAATGTATGCATTCTTTTAGTGTTTAAAAGGGGATTTGTCACATTAGGACATGATGGATGCTTTCAGCTATAACAGCAAGCATCTCTGCATCCACCCAGTGAGGAAACATGGCAATTCCACTTGTTACATCACCAGGCGGCACCCATGCAAAAGTTCAGCCTGAAAATAGAAAAATGGCTGGATGCCGAACCCCCCGAGACCACGCTATGAGTAACCAACAGTACATAACAGCAGTTAACCCCATGCAGGAGCCAGGAAGAGGGAGAGAAAGGCAGAGACGGAGCCAATGAGCATGTAGCCTGTTGCCTGGTAACTGCTGGCCTGCCTGAATCCCATTCTACACAGAGACAAAGTCGAGAAGAGCTGCTGGAGAGTGTGTGTGTGTGTGTGTGGGGGGGGGGGGGGGGATGGAGGAGAGACAGAAATGAAGAGACAGAGATGAAGTGGGGCAGAGAGCAGAAAAAGACAAAGCTGATCCTTCTCAGATGGCAGAACATTATCAACAAATATGAGTGAGAGGAGAGGAAACAAAGGAAAGGAAAGGGAAGGGAAGGAAAGAGATGATGCAATACGAGGGAAAGGAGAGTAAACATTTTGTGCAGTTTAAAGTGCTTGTTGGGTTCTTTAAGCTGATGTTGCTGCATCATTAACCAGTGGAAACAGATTTGCGTTTCACCTGAGTTGTTTGGCTAAATGAAAAACACTCATGACACAGTCAAGTGAAAGAGGACATTAAGTCAGCCCTATATAACCCTATACCCAGGAAAACACGGCATTCACATTCAGCAATTTTATTCATGACTGTATTGACTATGACTGTAATAAAAACCAGGCGTTGGTATATGTAACTAGTGATCTAGTAATCTGCTCCTAAATTCATTTTTCATAAGCATCTCCTCTGTTTAATGTCATATGATGCAATGGATGGCACATAGTCTGGTCTCCCACGGGAGGTGAGAGGTGGCAGAAAGTCAGTAGTAAAAGGATGACTAGAGCCATTGAAGAGGAAAGAAAAATGGATTAGTCAAATATGAGGAATAATTGAGCAGATGGGCCTTGTCTGTTCCTGTTCCATGTACGGCAAACTGTTTTGACTTTAAACCGCACCGTGGCAAAAATACTTTTCACCTCATGTTCTCCCAGTCTTTGTGTCTCTATCTCTGACTTGTTGCGTCTCTCTTACTCGTGCTCTCCATCTCTGCACAATGCCCACCACCTCTCCCTCTGCTCACCACCCCCGCTCCTGAATGAGGAAGCATGTGTGTACTGTATATGTCTGCGCTGTATGTGTGTGTATGTGGCTGAAGAACATGTGGGTGCATCCAACTGCACCGCTGAGAGTGGCCATATGCGTGTCTTTCTCTGTGGGGGTGTGAAGTAACATCTATTGCTGTGTTTTGCGTTGTGTTTTTCATCGGAGCGCAAAGACACGTACTGCGCGCCCACACAAACACACACCTGTGACAAGATACTGTACATGCCAGATTTCATATACAATTTGTATTCATACCGTCACAGAGAAGGGTTTGTTTTTATGTCTAAAAAAATCACACCTCTATCACAGGCCTTTGACTGTACAGTGCGGTGGTGGAGAGTGTTTTTTTAAGACTCAATCTATGAGTAAATAACTAAATCAATGCAGGCTGTAACTAAATATAGAACAACACATAAAATACACTGTACTATACAATATATGCTGCAATTACACCTGGAAACGACAATTTCACAAGCGCAAACGCTCTAAGAGCTGAATTTTCTACTTTTAAAGCAGACAAGCTTCATACCAAACAAAACAGTATTTACAGTTTTAGAAGAAAGGCTAAGCTGTCACAGGGTGTTATGTCTTGTGTTATGAAGACAGTCAATGAGTCTGAAAGTGAAAAAAATGCCTTCAGTGTGAAATATGCATCAACTAAGCAAGTAGGGTGTGAAAGTGGTGGCAAAAGTGACACTGTACTTTGCATCCAAATAAGCTTTTCAAAGCACACACCGAATTCACACACTGCAACAGTAACAGTTACGGTTGTAAAACGTTGTAACAGTTAAAACTTGCACAAGTTGCTGCCAAAACCGAAAAAGCAGACAACTGTGGGCCGACTCTCTAAATCTGTAATTCGCTTTTGTTTAAGGATGGATTTTCCTGTGCTTGATGGCAAAGTGTTTATGTGTCTAAAAAAGACATCTCTGCTATCCCCGCACTGGCTCTTATGTGGTGGGGGTGTTTAAATAGCGGTCTATATGTCAGTGGAGATGTTTGAACTGGATTGCCTGCCTCTCTGTGGATCTCCTCCTCAATCCGCTCCTCTGACCACTTTTATTCAGCTGCGTCGGGAGCACTGATGATATTTTTGGAAAGGTAGTGGGAGGCTGTGGTCACACTTTTGTATAGGATGCAGGTACAACAGACATTAAATGAAGGCTTTACCACGCTGTCCTCGCTCTTTCTGCCTTATTTCCTTGCTTTTTAAACATACAACAGTATTTCCTGTGCGTACAAGTGTGTACTTATCTATTAACGTGAGAGTGTTTGCTGCTGAGTGAGTACACGGAGTAAAGAGCGATGTGGTAGCTACAGAGTTGTATCCATGGTGCCGTCGCTATAGCAACAAAGCTTGGAAAGCTAGTGACTTAATTGGCATCTCTGAGGCACTTTGGAACTGTGATCCAGAATAGCAACCCTTGACACACTAATGTTTCCTTCACATGCCAGACAACTCTCATGTCATTAATGAGGATGCTAACAAGTTAATCAATATCCTTTATTTTTTTCCTACCCTTCAGGACAATGTGTGTGTGCATGTGTGTCCCCTTGTGTGTGTGTCTGTGTGTGTGGGCGTCTATTTATGTTCAAATGAAAGCCAGAATTAACAGACAAAGCAAAGGACAGCTTCCAAAGCACAGGCGAGGCACAAATAAAAGAAAAGAATGGATTTTACGGTATGAGATCAGGATAAAAATAACGTTAGATTACTTACAGCGTCCATTGAAGCTTCTGATTCTTGATTGAGTTGTAGAGCGCCTGCAGAGGAAAACCAGAAAACGGTGAGACAAAGATAAAGTGCTCACAAGCCGAAGCAGTGAGTTTTTAAGAGTAGATTTATTGTGGCGCGGCGTGAAAGTTACACCATAAGCGAGATGGTTTCATTCAGTGCACTGTACTCAGAGAAAATGTCATCCTTTTACATTCTGCCCAGCATTTTCTGAGTCAATCAGTCCATCAGTCATCCAGTCAGTCACTCAACCAGCAGTCCCTGGGCGATGGAGCCATTACCACCGAGCCTACAGTATCGTCGTCTACACACACACGAACAGATCAATAAATAATTTAAACTCCGGCATCAATGCATCGACTCCCGAGGAGCAAAATTAAGTTACAGAGTGTAGAACCAATAAAAATAGACACGCGTAGAGATTTTAAAAATACACACAGGAAAACAACAGGTTTTACTCTGTTGCTTCTTCTGTTTGAGCCTTTTTATTGGGTTGCAATTTTTTTTAAAGATTTTTGTTCATTTTGTTCATTGTTTTGTTCATTTCTCTTCTCTTCATTTGGTTTTTCTTAATGTTCTTTACTGTTTTATCAATTTTCTATACTATTTAATACATCTTATGGTTGACCATTTTAATTGATTTTGGATCAATTATGTACTTTATTGTTTTGCTCATTTTTATTCATTTTGTTTATGAATTTTGCACATTTTTGATCATTTTGGTGATAATTTTGTTCATTTATGTTCATTTTCATGATTATTGTATATATTTTGTCCATCTTAATTGAGTAATTTAGTTGATACGTGTGTTCATTTTCAGTATTTTTCTAGATTTCCTAAATCTTTTGATCATTTTTATTCATTTTACACAGTTGTGCTCATTTATATTAATTTTGCTGATCATTATATTTGATTTTGTTCATTTTGTTAATTATTTTAGTATTTTTTGTTCATTCTGCTATTCATTTTCTTCAGTTGCATTTTCTCCATCTTAAGTGATTAACTTTTATTTAACTTTAATTCATTGTGCTGATTATTTTTGTACATTTTTGCCCTTTTGTATTAATTTTGTTGATTATTGGATACATGTCATCGGTTTTAAGTCATTCATTTTGTTGAGTATTATGCTCCTTTTTGTTATTTTTGTCAATTTCCTGTTGTACAGTATATTGTTCATTTTTATTCATGTTATTTATACATTTTGTCCACATTTTGTTTATTTGCAATGATTTTGTTGATCATTTAATTCATTTTTGTTTATTTTGCTTATTATTTTGTTCATTTGGTGTTCATATAGTGCTTATTTTGAGCATTTTTTCTGCATTCTTACACATTACTATCATTACTATATTTGAAGAGTAAAAAACATTAAAATGCCATGATATTTGGATTCATTTTCAGCTTAAAAATTGAGATGTATGCAGATAATTTTGTTCATTTCATTTTCTTAATTGTGTACATTCATGTCCATCTATTTTATTAATATTTGCCAATTTTACTACTTTGTACATTTTCATTCATTTTTGTTACGTTTGCTGATTATTTTGTTCTTTTTTGGATTTTTTTGGGTCAATTTCTTAATGGTTTTGCTCATTATTATTGATTTTATTTATTTATTTGGTACATTTTTGCTCGTTTTGGTAATTACTTTGTTCATTTGCCTACATTTTCTCGATTATTGGGTACATTTTGTCCATCTTGTATCATTTGTTTTGTTATTTATGTTCCTTTATGTTACTTCTGTCAATTTCCTATATTATTTTGTTCATTTTTATTCATTATCCTCATATATTTGTCAATCATTTTAGTTCATTTGCTTATTATTTTGTTAATTTAGTGCTTATTTTGATATTTTTCTCATCAGTCTTACACATTTGATTATCTTTTACATTTGAAGAGAAAAACACAGATTCATTTTCCGTGTAAAAATTGAGACATTTGCTGAAAAAGTTTGGGAAACACAACTCTATTATAATGTATGTTAATGTAGATGATTTCAACAAACTTTGCAGGGAGATACTGTAAAAATCTTTCTCCTCTTGGGAATAATGGGATCCCCTTTCAGTGGTTTGTAGTAAATCTTTTGAGGGCACACTCATTCAGTCTCACTTTGAGAAAAGTGGCAGAAAAACAAAAGGGTGTTCTACACGATTTAGAAACACAGCACATTTGGCATCGACTGCCTCCAGATCTTGGGTGACAATCGAGACCTTTAGACACTTCTCACTCAGCAGCGTCCTGTGACATTAGGCTACGCTGAATGTGACACAGCAGCTCAGTTTCACAGCCAGTCTGCGGCAGAAGAGCACGGAGAGAGAAGACAGCATGGACTTCAGAGGTTAAGGCATAGATTGAAGAAGCGGCGCTCGCTGATGGACAGCTGAGGTGATGGAGAGGACACTGATTGGCCATTTGTCACCACCTCACTCACTTCTGTCTTCCTTGCAGAGAAATATATTACGTTCCACTTCACTATGATGACAACTGATCAGTTACAAGAAAGCCCACCAGCTAAATGAGGCCATTTTCCATTCCTAATTTCATTTAAGACCTGCAGTAATGGTCTTAAACTCACGTGTTTCAAGCCTCCATCTACTTCCATTGTAACATACAGACAAGTAGAAGTAGCAACTTTTGACCTTGGACTAAAATAATGAATTCTATTTGTAAAGGTCCCACATAACCACTTGCACGTGTCTATTTAAGACATTTGTAAAGGTGTTGACAAAATAAAGCATGTCATTTTGATTTTTTCCCTCTTGGCCTCTTTGTCACACATGCTCTGATTTCACTACTCAGAGCCGCATATGAGTTAATGTAAGCAGATGTATAATAATAATAATAATAACAACAATAATAATAAGTGAAAATTACCAAACAGTGATGGTGATGTATATGATGTGAAGTGGAAAGGTAGTTGTCTAAAGTCATGTTTCCACTCAGTGATACAGTAGGGATTGGTACAGTATGGTGCGGTTTGGAATGGTAAGGTCTTCCACCGTCAGCTGTGCCCTTATTTAGCAGGCAGGGCTTAGGACAAAAGCCTAGCGTGACGTCGTACCGGTGCAACGACAACAAATGTGACACAACGCAACACAACGAACAACAACAATGGGGGAAATCCAGCAGCCCGTTTTTCTCCTGGCTCCTCACGTACACAAAACGTACGTGTATCTCTGTATGAAAGAAAGTTGCAGGCAGCGAAGGAAAATACAACCAAAACACAAGAAAAGTCTGGGAGTTCTTAAGGAATTAGGACGAGATGAACAAGTTTGTACTGGCAAGACAAAGACAGCGCCAGAGGGTAAGCTACTTTATGCCATGTGTCACAAAGTGTTCCCTAAGATATTTCAGACAAAACTAGGTGTTATATTACTATCTTTAAAAAAACAAAGGCTTTCTTGGCTGCAAAATTACCCTTTAAGTAGACACAAATATTGGTACTTTTACCATAGTTCTAAAGGGATCAAAAAGTATTTGTCTCTCTCTACAGAGACAAATACTTTTTTTTTTTTTTTCCAAAAAACCTCTCATAACCCGGAAGTAAAGGGGTGGGATTTAGCTTCATTATTTGCAGTTGGCTCATGAGGGCAGAGCTATGATCTTGAATAAGACTGGTGAATTTAAAGCTAAAATTTTAAATATATAATTCTATCAGATTATTGGGGTGTGATTAATGCATTTCAGTTGGACACGCATTGGTTTTTGCTTTTCAAGTTACAAAAAAAAAATCTGGTAATTTTCCCGATGCTTCCATCTTGTCGTGTGTATTTCTCAGGACTGGCAGCACCGACAAACTCCATATTTTCACAGCTTTTATTTCACATCACAGACTTCACACAAAATCTGAAACCCCAATAATGATGCATTTTCACAATATGGAACCTTTAAAACAATCTGCATAAATATTGCTCCATACAGGATTGTTATGCTCATCTCTGCATTTTTTAAAATCTGAGAGTTCACACCCTATATTTTTAAATAAAGCTGCTCATAATTTTTTAATAACTTTACAGATAAAAATACTGATGAGTTTCTTGGGGTGTCAGTGTCACACAAATTTAAAGTGGAAGATAATGAGAACTGCGAGACGTCAAATATTCACAGTTAATTTATAAGCTGTAAAATGATGCTGATATGCTACAACAGGAGCAGATTCTGTTAAAAGAATAACGAAAATGTATTATTGAAAGGATCAGGCGGTGAAATTGATCATTTTTGCTGAAAAGTAAATGCAATATATTGTAAATCTTGTCTTGACTGGAGAATGAACTGTGCAAAAATCGATAATTAAGCATGTACATATCTGTGCCTGTGCTATTGTAGACTCTAAAAGCCATCCTGAAGAACGTTTCATTGGGAATAAAACCTTCGGAAACACTGAACAGCAGGTAGTCAATAAAAATGTAGATGGAGTCTAATTTAGAGCATGAGTCGCACTGATTCAAGGGCCTCATTAAGACAAGGATGGATGTTCATCACCTTCACCGAGTTGCTTCATAAATGTCATCCAGTGACAGCAAATGAGAGCCATTAGCCTTGAAGAGAGGCCTTACACAACATGTCGTTCCCGTGTTACATATGGACAAGCACACCCTCCCTCCTTCAGGGTCTAGATTTTTTTGCTCATTTGTGTCAATATTTGGAGGAATTTGTGAAATTAATGTAAAACCAGTGACGGAAATACGTGCATATCTTGTTAAAAATATATTCAGCTTATGTTTTCTTGCTTATAAAAATGTACATCTGCCTGGTTTTAATTCGGTGAAAGCGGGTCATGAGTGAAAAATATAGGTCACGAGGTGGAACCAGTTGAGAATCACTGAACTATACAAAGCATGACGTGAAGGAAATCTGACTCTAATAGAATATTTTGAAAAACCATTGACGGCTACTTGTAAGAAGTGAGGAAAGACGATGAAACAATAGGTCTGCTTTTCTATCTGTGAACATGAAAAACATATCAGTTGGAAATGGTTAGAAGGACAACAACTCATTATCCAGCGCTTTGTTGGGTAAGATAGGCCTACAGTATAACTTATTATGGCAGGTGTCAAACTGAGTTCACATTAAGTGGGAAAAAAATGTATTCAGCTCTGGGTTTTGGAGATTAGATTTGAAGACTCTGATCAAACAGGCACACTGCAGCATTTTTGTTGCAATAAATAATGTAAAGGATTTTTAAAAAGCAAAGGGAAAATTAAATGGCTGTCAGCATCTGTGTACTCTACCTTCCTCCTCTTTCTGGCTTGCGGATGATTCTGTCCGTCCTGAGCTTTGCCGAGGAGGTCTGGAAACACCAGGGGTTTCAGGGAGCGGGAGCGCGGGGTTCTGGGATAGCGGAACGGGTCCATCATCCGGAAGTCCCTTCCATAACGCACGGTGCAAAGAGAGCGTGAGCGTAGGCGCCCCGCCGAGTGCAGGCTGTTAACACCGATCATGGTCACAGAACAGAGCTTTGGTTCTCTTTATATCTTCCAAAATGATTCAGTGTGCGTTTTAAAGCCCTGTACCAGTAGGATCCTGAAGGAGAAAAATTCCATCTGAGGGCATAAAAACTGAAATGAGTTTGGTCTGAGCTCAGTAAACACTAGCCTGTGGTATAAGAAGTTGATGTAATTAATGACAGGAAGCTGGAAGTGAATTCAGCTGTTCAAAAAAGCAGCTGGTGATCGGCAGAGACTACGAAGGTAGGCAACACATCACTGGGGTGCTGTCAGTCTGTCAGCAGTGCCGGAGGATGATGCTATCTGCAGGCATCAAACCCCAGACGCTTTCTTCCCAGAATGTCTTGATCAAGGCTCAGCGGGCCACACTGGGATGCCCACCTGATACTGAATTATTGATACGGCTGCCATGTATTATATATGTTCAGAAATGACTTCTTTGCTGGGACTCAATGTCACATAATTTGAGGTTCTTCCGCAGGTGAAAACTGGTGAAAACAGTGCAATAGGTTCACTTCCTGGCCTTTCATTCAAATGTAGCCTTGTCAGATGAGTTTTAGTAGTTCATATCAATCGAAAACGTGACTCCGTACTTAAGAAAATGGTTCAACAGTCCATTTTTGCATGGTTTCAATAAGGAGCAAGCTAGTGCCAAGTTAAACAAAAAGTAACACCTGTCCACCTGTCACCTTTACATAACAGTACAAGCATTGGATCCTAAAACGTGCACTTGCAGGTACAAACGCAGGGACCCAGGCTGACACTTTCACAGATGGCATGAAACACTGGCAGAGGTGTGAACGGACAGCCAGCATGAAACAGATGGGTGCAAAAAGGCGGAAATGCAGGAGTAAAAAACACGAAGAAGAAGCTTGGTCACCGTACAGAAAAGACACAAAAAGCAGACAATAGAAAGAAATACAGAGGAAGGGAGGGATGGGCGCCCTCAGACTTCAGAGGAGGGATTCCAAAGAGCACCCTCAATTTCGTCACAAGCCCACAGATATAAACAAATAAAATCAGGTAAAATAAAAAGAAACCAGCAGTAGAAAACCAAGGATTAAAAAGAAATGAATGATCCTGTTGCTCCCATTGAAAAATGGATCAGATTTAGTCACAGTGTTGATTGTCAGATTATCTCACACCAGAAATACTTCTTCGTCCCAGTCTCGGTCCATGTCTTCAGGTCCGCTTGTCACCATTTACTCCATTGCCCCCTCCCCAAATGTGATCCACTTCTTTCACTCACAGCTTCTCAGTCAGTCTTCTTCTTGGTTTTAGTCCCATCGCACATTCGGTGGCGGGTGTGGGTGTTGGAGGGAGAAAAGCGCTGCCCTCCCGTTGGTGTCTTTCATACCTTGGATCCCTGGGTTTGTCTTTTTTGCAGTGCTTTCTTTGCAGCCAGCGTCTTTGCGTTTCTCTCCGGCGCTTTACCGCTGCTGATGCGGAGGTGGAGGAGGATGAGGAGGAGGATGAGGAGAGGAAAAGGAGAGCTGGCTGTCTGAATCGCGGAGAGAAAAGAAGCTCTCCCCTCACTCTCTCTCGCCTCACTTCGTCAATGCGTACCTCCCTCCCTCCTACTCCTCCTCTCAGTCATCGCCAGCAAATCACAGTCTCCCAACTGTGCTCTTCCACACACACACACACACACACACACACACCCACACACACATATATATCCGCGTTGAGGAAATACATTTATGCAGGCTTTTTTTAAATGTGTATTTGCAGTGGCAGTTACTACACATTCGGGGAGGATGGTTGGGTGAGAGAAAAAAGAACGAAAGAATAAATTGACAAAAAGGGGTCAATGCCGCCAAGGGTGTGAGAGCAGAGCTGAGTGATACAGACCAGAGGAATGTTATGGTCATTTTTATATGCATTAATGTAAAATTATCAGGTCTGTTAAGTTTAACGGTTGATTGGCTCCAAGTGAAAAAAACAGATGGTTATTTGTGGTCTTAAATAAACTGTAAAAGATGCATCAAGATTAAAATTATGTAAAAGCACACAAATTTAAAACAGAAAAAATGATGTAAATGACACAAAAGATGCAAAAAGTACATACAATATATATAATTAAATACAGTGCAGGCCAAAAGTTTGGACACACCTTCTCATTCAATGCGTTTCCTTTATTTTCATGACTATTTACATTGTAGATTCTTACTGAAGGCATTAAAACTATGAATGAACACATATGGAATTATGTACTTAACTAAAAAGTGTGAAATAACTCTAAATATTTCTTATATTTTAGATTCCTCAAAGTAGCCACCCTTTTTTGGCAGCGCTGCAAACCCTTGGTGTCTCTCAATGAGCTTCATGAGGTCGTCACCTTAAATGGTTTTCACTTCACTGGTTGTGTCTTGTCAGGGTTAATTAGTGGAATTTCTTGCCTTATTAATGAGGTTGGGAACATCAGTTGTGTTGTGCAAAAGTCAGGTTGATACACAGCCATCAGCCCTATTGGACAACTGTTAGAATTCATATTATAGCAAAAACCAATCAGCTA
>JAQQAE010012032.1:0-13338 GCA_029823295.1 Pseudamia nigra | reverse complement strand
GCAACATCCCCAGTAGCCTCCTGGAAACACTCGCATCAAGCATCCCGAAATGAATTTTTGAGGTGATTAACAAGAATGGAGCAGTTACTCATTACTGAGTCCTTTTTTGAAAATTTGATTTCTATTTTAGGGGTTTTTTGGGATGTGGTCTTAAACATTTGATCAGCTAATGAACAGCCTATTTCAGTTTAACGGTTGTTTACAATAAATTATTTACTCAAAATTTTTCTTGTCTTCCTCCCATTTCTTCTTTTTGCATTTTGAAGCACTACCTAGAACCTTCTTAAAATCGAACAGTGCAAAATGTACATTCTTGCAATTTTTCAAATGGTCTTAAAATTAAAAATTAAAAACTAATTAAAAACTACATTAACATCCCTAAACAGCTGACAGCAAACTGTGTCGATGTTGAGAAGCTTTGTGGTCATGTGACCATGTAGTAACAGCATTAATGTTCACATACTGCATACTGCACTGTGTACTACTGTTGAAAACATCTTGTAGCACGCTGTAGCAGGGCATTTCAAACACAGTTAAAGACACTGAACAAGACAATCAACAAACTAGAGCTTCTATAATGTCAACGTCATGTCTCAGATCTGGTTTGCAGTGTTTTTACCTGGACACCGGACACAGACCTAAAAGAAGAGCAGACACTGAAGACACTGGCTGAAAGCTACATTCTGCAGAAGAGGCTCCAGGTGATGTTGAATCTGTTACTATTTCTGATCAATGAACTTCATTAAATGTACTGGAGCATTTTCTGTTAAGTGTTTCATCTGTTTCCTCAAACTCACTTCACTACCAGTGCAAATAGTTTTGATGCAAAACATTTGTGGACAGATATTCAATAACAGATTATTTTAATATTAAATCAATTGATCCCTGTGGGGGAAATAATCTCTGCATTCTATCCATAATATGACTTTAGGTGCAGGAGCTGCCACCGAAGACCCTCAGAGACCAGCTCTATATGTTAATCAATTTACACTAGTCACACTGGCTGAACAAACCAGAACCCTTCTTTCTGTGAAGGTGTCTCTGAGTATTATGCACTGTTTCTTTGTTTATACAGTACATCCCCTCGGGTAGTGAGGTAGCGGGTAGTGAGGTAGTGGGTAACTCAGCGGTGCTACTTCAGGGAGTCTTGACCCTGCCTATGCGAGACCTGGGCTCAACTGGCTCCAGCTGTCATTGCCCAGTTAGGGTCCCTCACTCAAGGATACAAGTGCCGCTGCCTTGTGGCTTACCATTGGTTTGGGAAAGGCAAAGGGAGTGAACCCTGACAGAAAATCCAGAGTGGAGCCCCTCAGGCAGTTGGTCGAACACTGTGACACTTTCTGGCAACTCCTGCAGCTGCACTGGCACCAACTGTATTGGTTCGTCCTCTCCATTGGATAATGCCTGCAAGGCCGAGAGGGGCATTCTGATGACTGGGCACCCCAGGATCTCGATAACCTTTGCCCAGCCCCGTGCTCTAGAGAGGTCACTCCGGTGTTGCTGTCTTAGTGACAGTAACAACACAGAAGAGAGCAGGGACCGGTTATAAGCCTAGAGTGGATTGGTGTAAGCTCTGGCACTATGGGTTGTCTCCCGTGGTGGGAGGCATCATCATGTTCCACTGATCAACTACCGCCCGCCTCAAGCTGGGCAGCCCCTGGAACAGTAAGGTGTTGACCTGCCACAGTCCACCTGCTTCAATGTTGGAGCTTAAGGTAAAGACCAAAGAGCAGACTGTAAACCCTGCACCAGGCAAAGAAGGAAGAAAGAAACCACTAGCCCCAGCTACCTGGAACCTCAGAACAATATGTCCTAGGCCTTTCTGATGATCTTCAGCAAGTTGAGGATGCCAGGAAAACAGCCATCATTGACTATGAGCTGTTGAAGCTCAACATAGACGTCGCTGCCCTTCAAGAGACATGCCTCCCCTCGAACAGCAGCCTCCAGGGGAAGGACTACACATTCTTCTGGCAAGGACTGGAGCCAGATGAGCACAGACGCTATGGCGTTGGTTTCACAGCGCACAATGCCTTCCTGTCCTGAGTTGAACCTCCTTCCCAGGGTACAGCACAAATCCTCTCCCTCCGCCTTATGACCTCTTCTGGACCCACAAACATCTTCAGCATCTCTGCCTCCACACTCTGCTCTATAGCCAATTCTAAGGATGTGTTCTAGGAGCTTGAAGCCAAGGGCAGAGAGATCCCGACAAATGAACACCTATTCCTGCTTGAAAACTTCAATGCTTGGATCGGTGCAAACTACAGCTCCTGGCCCCATTGCATTGGTCACTTTGGAATAGGCAAGCTCAAAGAGAATGGACAGTGTCTACTTGTGCTCTGCTCACTCTTACCATGACCTTTGTGTCACCAACACATTCTTCCCCACCAAGCTACACCATAGAGTGTTTTGGAGGCACCCTAGATCCTGCCACTGGCATCGGCTGGACTTTATTATCACCAGGAGACCCCTGCTCAACCATATGCTTTTCACTTGCAGCTACCACAATGCTGACTGTGACATTGATGCACCATGCTGAGCAGCAAGATGCGTCTTTGACCTAGATGTATCCACCACACCAAGCAGAAGGGTCATCCTCGTATCAACACTGCTAGAATGTCAGTGCCTGAACTGCACAAATGTTTCACCAGAGCCATTGATGAGGCTCTCGAGAACTGCCCAACTGACAGCACTACGGAACAATGGAACCACATCCATGATGCTGTGTACCAATCTGCCTCTGACACATTTGTGAAGAGAGAGAAGAATGAGGACTGGTTTAAAGGCAGGAAATTGTGTAAATGGAGCCTGCCGTAGCTGCCAAGTGAGCCACGCTCCTTGAACACAAGAGACAGCCCATTGGAGAAGACACTAGCTACACTTTTCCAAGCTCGCAACAATGCACAATGGATTGCCTGCAAGTGCACCAGCGATTACTGGCTGAAACTGTGCTGGGATATTCAAACCGCTGCCGACTGTGGGAACATCTGTGCCATGCACGAGAACATGAAGAAAGCCTGTGGCCCAAGTGTCACCAAGATCGCCTTTCTTAAATGTATCTCATGCCCATCTCTCCATCAGGAAGCAGATGGAGAGACAGGTTGAGCACTAACAGGAGCTGTACTCTAGAGAAAATATAGTCACCCACACAGGCATGAAGGATGATGCTCCACCCACCATCGAGGAGCTTGGCAAGGCCATCGACTCACTAGCCTGCATCAATGTGCCAGGTAGTGACTGCATCCCATTAGAATTCATCACAACAAGAAAGAACAGCTCTCTCCTCAACCACTTCCATGAACTCCTGCTGCAGTGCTGGCACAAAGGGACAGTGCCCCAGGACATGCGCAATGCCAAGATCATCACACTGTACAAGAACAAAGGGGACCGTAGCAATTGCAACAACTAATGCAGAATATTCCTCAGCATTGTGGGAAAAGCCTTCACCCGTGTTGTCCTCAACAGGCTGCAGCTACTTGCTGAACATGTCTACCCACAGGCAGAATGCAGTTTCAGAGTCACGAGGTTGATGATCGACATGGTCTTCTTCCTCAGGCAGTTACAGGAGAAGTGCCGTGAGCAGAGACGTCCCTTGTTCATTACACTTATCGACCTGACCAAGGCATTTGACTTGGTCAGGTCAAATGCATTTGACCAAGGCATTTGACTTGGTCAGCCGAACAGGCCTCCATTCTTCTACACAGGATTGGATGTCTCCCCAAGCTCATGAAGCTGATCATGTTTTTCCATGACAACATGAACGGTACTGTTCAGCAAGATGGATCATGTTCAGACACCTTCCCAATTAGAGCCGGTGTTAAATAGGGGTGTGTCCTCACCCCCACACTCTTCAGCATCTTCTTCTCCCTACTGCTTCGCTATGCCTTCCGACAGTCTGAAGATGGCATCCTCCTCCACACCAGGAGCGATGGCAGCCTCTTCAACCTGGCACGCCTTTATGCGAAGACGAAGGTATGCAAAGTCCTCATCAGGGAGTTGCTTTTGCAGATGCTGCCGCCCTAACTGCCCCTACTGAGGAATCACACCAGCAGTTTGTCACCAGCTTTGCTGACGCCTGCACCAAGTTCGGTCTAACCATTAGCCTGAAGAAGATCAACATCATGGGCCAAGATGTCTGCTGCACTCAGTGACCATACCCTCGAGGTTGTCGACAGCTTCACTTACTTGGGCTCTAACATCTTCAGCAACATCTCCCGAGCTCAATGCGAGTATTGGCAAGGCCACAGCAATTATGGCTCGTCTCACAAAGAGAGTTTGGGGCAACACCATGCTAACAACCAACACAAAGATAAAAGTGTACCAAGTGTGTGTGCTGAGTATTCTTCTCAATGGAAGCAAAACATGGACCCTCTACTCCCGTCAAGAACACAGGCTCAATGCCTTCCATCTGCTTTGCCTCAGACCACTCGTGGGCATCACCTGGCAAGATCACGTCACCACCAAGGACGTCTTGCCCCAGGCACGTGTGGCAAAGGCGTGTTTACCGAGTAGGGGAATTAAAAGCTCGACAATGCCACCTGGGGAATTTCACCCCAGGAAGTAACTTAAATTACTCTTGGTTGGTAAATGGAATAAGAAAAGCATGCAGATAAGGCACTAAAATGGCAGAGACATGTATTTGGAATGTAACTGATTACTTTAGTTAAGAAGTATGAAAGAATAAAAATGGTAGTGGCACTGGACGTGGAGGAAAAAAACAAACAATGATGAATCAATGTAAATGTTTAAGATTGAATTGAAAATTATTTTTAGACAAATTTTAAAAATGTCTGTGTATTAAAAGATTCAGTGAAACATATACAAAACTAATACATGCTAAAATAAACTAAACTGAGGCCTCATGTGGAGAGGCAGACTACACAAGGAGTGTCCAGGGGTGCTACCACAACTCACCTTCAGTGCAGCACAGCAAACCAAACATTCCTCAAGAAAAAAAGGGTGCAGCCCATGTTGTGTGTCCATGCATCGACTCACATGCAACAAAGTGAAGGGACCTCACCACAGGTACCCAACCTCCACACAAAGGCACTCTGCATAGGAACAGAAACTGAAACAAACTAAAACTACAAATGACCACTTTAATAATTACCCTAAAATCCAATATAAAACTAGATGTAACCCATATGTTGGCAGTAACAAATTCAAACAACTCAAAATCAACTAGCAAAATGATTAGAAAAAACACAACACAGAACCCAATACAAATAAATAAACAAATGACAAATTAATTAAAAGGGGCACAACTTAGTTCTGAAAGGGGACAAAACCAGCTGAAAATAGGTGAAACTAATATTTGAGGAACAAAATAAATCCAAAATTGACTTAAACCAATCCTCAAAGAAAATAAAGTGAGCAAAACTATTAAATAAAAATAAATGAAAAGTGGGCAAAATTTAGGAAACGATTCAAACATGGGCAAAACAGACAATGTGAGTCAAAATGGGCAAAATACATACAAATAACTCAATCTAATGTGGGCAAAACAAAGGAAAGAAATTAATCACATATGGGCAAAACAGCAGCAGCTCCATGAAGCTGAAAATCACAGGCTTTTAGTAGGCTTATTTTTGAGGTTGCATGAGTCTGAAAAAACCAACAAACCTACTCACCACCTCTGGGAAACACTCAAACCAGTACTTTCGGCTCTCCTAACATGGCCCTAAAAGCCTGGGATAAAAGAAAAGAACTCTGAGATAAACCTTTTAAAGTGAGAAGATGACTTAAAATGGCTTCATTTTACCTTCCACACCAACACCAGCCACAGCAGGAACAGAAAGCAGGAGGCAGAGAGAGAACAAAAGGCACACAGGTGCCTTATATGACCTGGCTCTGATTAACAATGGGGGGGAGGGGTCAGCCCAAGGCTGGGTTCAGAGGCCCTAGTGTTTCCCACCACACACAGATATCAAACATGTTTGCCATGGTAACACAGAGACGACTGCCATGGCTGGGCCATGTTTGCTGCACTGTCGATGGCCGCATGCCGAAGGATGTTCTGTATGTTGGCCACTGGCTCCAGACCCAAAGGATGCCCTGCACTGCACTACAAAGATGTCTGCAAGCACGACCTGAGGACAGGCGGCATCAATCCAACAGACCTGGAAACAACATCCTCAGTCCGCGTCAGTTGGTGGTCCACTGTGAAGACTGGCATCGAAGAAGCAAAGCAGAGGAGAGAGACCAGATGGGAAGAATGGTGGCTCAGGAGACAGCAGAGGCTACATTTGGCACACAGCAGCACCCAGGCCAGCACGTTTACCTGTGGCAACTGTAGCAGAGCCTGCCTCTCGAGGATTGGACTGTACAGTCACAGCAGGTGTTGCAACTTCATCAAAGACCAATCCACGACTCAACTAACATAGTCTTCTGAGACTGACGGATGCCAACAACAACAACAACAACAACAACAAAGGAACCTCCCCTTCCCTGTGTGAAAAGACCTTAACTTGCCTCAAGCTGCTATCACTTTGTACAAGTTTGATTGAAGTACAGTCCACAATGCTGTTTGCTCTATGTTCTGTTCTTTACAGCCTCCAGGATTTATCAGCTGCAGTTTCTGTCCCGTAACAGTGTTACATGCTGACTGACATAATGAGAAATCTCAGCTTCGCTTGTTAAAAAGGAAAAGTTTTTGACACAGCAGGGATTCTTTGAAAATATGTATTTTTTTCTTCTATTAGCTGATTCATTACAGAAATTCACAGCTGAGAAAAGCAGAGCAGATCAGAGCTGCCTGAATCTGAGAATCAGTCAGTTGTGCCTTTCATTAAACACAAATACAGAGAAAAAGGATCCAGTTTAATCAGGCATCGGCTACCTGTGTGAAATAAAGTTAAATGTAGTGTATGCAAAGTTTGTTACTTTTCAGACCTTCTAAATCCATTGTTGTTTATCCACTACATAATGTGTGTAATTAAGGTGTTTTCAGTGTAAAAGTCTGTATAGACTTGGGTTTAAATCAGATCTCATCCTCTCAGTAAAGTCTTTACATTTAAGTTGGTATTTTTATGACTCATGCAACATGGTAGATATTTTGACATGAGAGAAGAGAAGAAAGCTTCTGTTTTCAGTGTTTCTTATGCTCTTTGTAGCTCTGTACACCTACACTCTGTTCACCGTCATTAAGATGAGTTTTACTAAATGTTTAAGGAGAATTTACCACAACCAGTGAGTCATCCGAACTCAGGTACACTTCATGAGCTCACTTCTGTGCTTGACACTGCAGATGAAAGAGTACACATGCATGCATTGTGGTGTCATATCGTGAGGAACATACAGTATAAATGTAAATGGTCTTACACTTATGGAGCAGCTTTCTACCCGATGGCACTCAAAGTGCTTTACACTGCTTTCCATTCAACCATCCACACACACATTCATACACCAATGACACTCACTGGGAGCAATGTGGGGTTCAGTGTCCTGCTCAAGGACACTCCGGGCATGAGAAGCCGGGGATTGAACCGCTAACCCTTCAGTTCCTGGACAACCCACTCTACCTACTGAGCCACTGCCGCCCTGTATACAGTATGTAGTGTAGTGTATACAGTAGATGTGTTCACACAGTTCGGCACAGGAAGCTGTTTTCAAGACATAAACATGGTGCTGTGAGGATGTGAGAATAACATTAACATCATTTCAGTGAAGCAAAGAATCAAAACAAGTGATTCTGACATGATTTAATGTGATCACATGACAGGACAGAATAAGTCTTCACGTTGTAAACATACTGTATGTACTGTACATATGGTGTACTGCACATATATAGTACTGCACATATAGAGTAGTGTAAATACAGAGTACTGTACATATAGAGTACTGTACATACAGAGTACTGTACATATAGAGTACTGTACATGTAGAGTACCACACATATAGAGTACTGCACAAAAGTCTTAGTCCACCTTGTGTTTATTGTCTTATCTTCATCTATATAGATGAAGATACATGTTCTTAGTTGTTTGTTTACATCACATGAGTTTTATGCAGATGCTTTTTGTCTTCTTCTCGGTTTTTAGTGTATTTCTGTGACAGCGCCACTTACAGAGCTGGCATATATACTACAGCATTTTCAGTGGTTTCATTTGGACATGTTTCTCGATGCCATGTTTACAAAGGACTTTCATCTCTGTGTGGAAGAAGCCTTAATCTTCCCTCTAAATGTATTTATTTAAGTGTACTTCTATTGCAGCTTTTACAATATTATTCAAATGTTATTTTATGGTGTTTAAAAACAAAATTAACAGTGGTTTACCCACAACCTCCTGTTATCAGGAAACATATGGTCTGTTTTTATTGATGCTGCACAGATTCATGTCTGTAACACACACACACACACACACACACACATTTGTCCAGCTTGTCTCCAGTTGAAAAGAATCACACTTTTCCCAGGGAGGTTTTCACTTTCTTGTGCTGCTCCTCGATATTGAGCGTGCCTCACTGTGCACAGAACAAAGCATGTTTGTTTTATTTTCGATCTCAGCTCCTGTGTGGGCACGGGGTCAGAGCGTGGTGCACTGCAGAGGGAAGCAGGAGGCAGGCTGTGAACTGCAGGCATGGGCGTCTTAGTAAACAACAAGGCTGGAGGTGGAGGATTTAGGCCTGGAGCTGATGGAATGCTACAGGATTAGGATGATGATGAGTGACTGTATGGTAATCACATACACCTACTACTGATGGTCATTCATCACTGATTGCCAGTCAACACACTAATGACCAGTAAATTAGCCATTAGAGAGTAAGGCTCATATGTTTCACAGCCAGTTTGTTGTGAAGAAAAGTTCAAGTTATGTAGTTCAAGTCTAGTCTCAAGTTATTGATCATAAGTTTGAGCAATGTCTGAATGTTCTTGTCATCATGCGGTTGCTGTTTGTAGTTCTGTCTGGAGTCTGTTTGTTGTTCTATCTCTACTCTTTTCTTTTGTCTCTCCTCTGTCCACTAACCCCAACCGGTCAAGGCAGATGGCCGCCTACCCAGAGCCCTGGTTCTGCTGGCAGTTTTTCTCTTCAGTTAAAGGAATATATATATAAGCAGATGCTCATGCTCAAGTGTTTCAAGAAAAAGCCCACATCAAGTGTCTGTTCACTGTGTGCAGCTGAGGTGTGACACTACTCGCAAACTATGTCCTCATCCCTGCAGAAAAAGGAACGAGCCACCAACTGCAGATTTGTTTTAAAGTTGTTTTGGTTTGGATTTTTTAAACAATCCTTATAATTATGTTTTCATTGATGATCTGATCTCTTGGTGTATAAATCATGTTTTCTGTCAAATGCGGCAGTTTTAATACTCATCAAGGATGGTAATAACAGTGTCCTTGAAGAAAAAACTGTTTCTAACAGGAAAGTTATCTACAGTACATGCGTTCCAAAGATATGGGCTCATTTTAAACAGCCTGGAAATTAGAAGATTCAGACCACAAGAACAAGATTAAACATCCCATAAAAAACATTTTGAAACAAGGATGTTGAGGTGAAAATATGAAGCATGTGTAAGGCTCGTAAACTGTGGCTTTCTAAAGGGTCACTGACAAATGCAAAGGCCAAAATCTCTAAGGATTATTCTTATCAGTGTTCTCATGGCAGAGTGAGAGTCTGCTGTTTTGCCAGAAATGGCTCCAAAGTGCCCTCCACTCTAAATAAATAAATACATAAATAAAATGAAGCTCCTCATGAAGTCTTAAGGCTGGCGTACACTGTGTGATTTTAGAAATGTCTGAATATGAAGGTATAGTAGATTGTGCACGTGACTCCAACTTACACTGGGTGTTCCAATGTCCACAGGCAGTTGTATCATAGTGCACTGTATGAGTGATTGGACATCCCGACCTGTCTTTTTCAGTCAACACTGGGCAGAAATACTGTGTTTTTTCAACCTCTGTGGGTTCCATTTTCTTGTTTCCTGTCTCTTTTCTCTCATCCCTTTGGAGTGACACCTGGTGCATCTGCTCTCTGTCTTTCTGTCTCCACCACACAGACACAGGGCTCTAATATTACTGCATTCATATGTCTGTGTCTGTCCATCTCCACAGAAATGTTTTAACTTGTAGTAAAATCTAACTTATTGTCTCCAGCATGGAATATTTTGTGACGTTTATTGTTTTCTTCTTGATTTCACTTGTTGCTTCCTGCTGCTACACAGACACAGTGTGGAGAAAAGCAGAGAAACTGCTTGTGAATCGCACTGAAATCAAGCATGTTTAAAACCCATCTGAAGCATGATTTGCAGCTCTGACTGCTAGGGCTGCCCATAAAAAACTGGGGGATATGAAGCATGACTGCTAATCAGGCCTGAATTGAGTCTGAAATCACACACTGGCCTTTACCTACATGTACATTTGGTTAACACTCATTTCAGATCCACATGCACAAAAAGTCTCTTAGAGACTTGGCTATACCCAAATAAAAGTCTGTCATTTGGGTTTGAATTATGTACATTATGCCCAGAGTATACACTCAGGAAGTGCTCTCCCTGAAACAATGGATTTGCCTTACTTGGAGTTTCTGAGCAATGGGAGGAGTTAAGCTAGGTAGCATTATTACTTTGTAAACAGTAGAGGTCTGATGGGGGCTGGTGTTAAATGTAGTCTTGTGTAACGAAAAGTTTCTGAGTGCTCTTCAGGAAGCAAACAGTTAACAGTGAACAAGTGTTACTGTCTATATTATCAGCAGGGTGACTGAAATGTGGCTCCTGCAGGGCTGCCCCACTCCTATGATTGAGGATATGGATGGGAACCAACAACTTTCTACATACCTGTTGTGTGATGATAATGAGTGAAAACAGGCTGCACACTGGGATTCCTGACACAGCTATGCATCTAGCAGCATGCACCATCCACTGGAAAGATCGCAACTATGACTCTGGTAAGAGCAAAGGAGGTGGACTGTACATGTCTGTTAATGACTGGTGCTCACTGAGCCAAGCTGTTGACAGATACTGCTCCCCTCATCTGGAGACTGACTATCACCTGACATTCCTCTGGAGGCTAACACTAGCCTAGTCCTTAGCCACCGCTACAGTGAGAATGACCATATAAGGATGTCAGACACACTATAATGTCATACTAGGCATAGTGGAAAAATGTCTTGCAACTGAGAGTTTGTGAGACTTGTGAAATGTGTGTTGCCTCTTCAAAGGATTTCTAGGAGATAGGCAGACTTTTTCATTTTTCCAATTTTTTGCACTTTCTGGCATTTTAAGATGAGTCAGAAAATATAAGTCAGAAAACATGGAAAAGCATGTAATGGCCATGAGAGAATTAACGTGATTAATACCTAATTGGGTTAGTGATGTGCAAAAAATGTGGAAAAAATGTCACCCCTTCAAAATTCAGAAAAAGCTAACCCCTCACCAAATGTTTCACTACAACAAACCAAATGTGTCCTCTCTTATAATGGAAGACAACAACCAGGGCTCTGGGTAGGAGACATCTGCCTTGGGGTTAATGGACAGAGGAGAGACAAAAGAAAAGATTAGAGATACAGCAACACAAACACAAACACTGGACAACACAGACAGACCAGTCCACGGCCCACAATTGCACATCAAGAACTTAATGAGGCCTGAAGACATATACACATCCACAATAAAACCCCGAACTGTGGCTTGCCCCAACATGTGCAGAGGAACGAGGGCTCAGTATTTACTTTGTGGTGCTTATGTTACCATGTAATGGTAGTAGAACTCATCGAACAGCTGTACTTCATGTCATGCTTAGTTTGTTTCTCGTTGTGTTTCGTGTCACAGAGTCATCCTCTCAGTCTTCAGCTTGTTTCCAGCTTTGAGACAGCTTTGAAGGTGTCCATCCCCTATACCCGCTCCCCCTGATGTTGTGTAATTAAGGTTTTTGTGAATGTGCATGTCTCTGTTTTACTTGGTGAGTCAAGGCACATGTTTGCAAAAAGCTGTTTCCCTGCGATGCCTCGGTGTGTGCTTCGACTCCACTATTTGTTGTTTCATGTTTATGCAGAACCAATTTAGCTGCTGTGTTTCTCCCTCAGGCATGCCCCCACATCCCTAAACAGCCACACATGTGAGGGGGGGGGGGATTAATTAAGTCACTCACAGAAATGAGACCTACCCTCCAACCCTTCACTGACTCATGGAAACAAACATGACACAAATGGCCACTGATCGCTGTCCATTCGTCTGTCCACTCTAGTTTGAACCTCATCAGTCCGTCACCACCGCTGTCCACCGTGTCCTCAAACCGTCCACCTGCCACCATACCAGACTGCACAAGACTGACAGAACACATTTAGCTTTGGGGCATACCGTAGGTGTCATGCACCAAATGATGTGGTGACTTTATGGGCTGATAAAAGACAACAAACATAACAAAGAACAATAACATGATAATTTTACAGTTATTTAATTTGACATTTTGAACAATATCAAACTAAGAAGATCAGAATCACACAATATTTGACAAATTAGACGCAGATTGTCTAATCAGACTGCTACGGTGACCACACCTGTTGATCATTTGTCAACTTCATCAACAGGCTGGATATTAGTGAAAAACGTCTTGAGGTTTCAGCCTTGAATTGTGAAGGGATAATCTTGGATTTTGAGTGGTGCTATACAAATACATTTGAATTGAATTTAATTGAATTGAAAAAGTCATGGACAAACATCCTCATTTCCTTTACAGTGATGTGAAAATGAAAACTGCTGCTTCCTGCTGGTGTCATAGAAACACAGTGATTAGCAATACCTCATGTTGGTTAATCACATGTTGGTAGCACAGGGGAGTGTGTTCATCAGGACCGTGCAGGTGAGGATCCTGAACCAGGCAGAGGTGTTCACGTCTGCAGAGGCATGGTAACATCTGGAACAACTATTCACTTGTACATTGGTCCTCAATAAAACCGGTTCAGTTCATCATGTGCTGTTTTATGCTACGATAATTCATGATTTAGATCTTTCTTGTAAATCTTGGTCTAAACAATCAAACTTATACATCTTTGTAGTGTGTGTGCTTTTAATCATTTCTGTTAATTTTTGTCTTATTTTCATCAATTTTGTTTCTTAATTTGTTCATTTCTTTAAAAAACTCTGGTCATTGTTTGTTGGTTGGTATTCATCCCCTTGATTATTTTGATCATTTTTGTTCAGTTTCATGTATTATCGCTTTTTTCGTCTCTTCATGAACTTGCAGGAAAAGGCACCAACTGCTACATGAACAAGACACCAGAAACAGAAAATGTGTTTAGCACTCAAAACTCCAAAGATACCCAACAGGACATGTACACTCAACAAAAATATAAACGCAACACTTTTGTTTTTGATCCCATTTTTCATGAGATGGACTCAAAGATC
>JAQQAE010012031.1:0-13338 GCA_029823295.1 Pseudamia nigra | reverse complement strand
AGAGGTCATTAGAGACTCTAAGAAGGGCAGTTTCTGTAGAGTGCAGCCTTCGAAAACCTGACTGAAATTTATCAAAAATACAGTGCTCATCTAGAGCAACTGTAAGCTGCTCTAGATGAGCTGCATAAGTCTATTTCATTTGTTTCTCATGTTCTGGTCATTTTATTTACCAGAAGAGTATGGCTGCTTGTCGGCCACAAAGAAATAATTTATACCTACAGTATCTAACCCAAAACTTGGTTCTATTTTTGATGCAGTGATTCAATTTTATATTTCTTTCTCTATAGGGTATAAAGCCAGCTAGTTTTGATAAAGTGAATGACCCAGAAATCAAAGAGATCATTGAAGGATGCATCCGTCAGAATAAGAACCAGAGGTACACAGGTTTCTTTCATGCAGCACTGTCTAATGAGAATCCAAACTTGATCTGAGCAGTAAATCAGAATGTCTAAAACTTTCTGATTCTTTTTCATCTGACTTTGTTCATTTTATTGTCTTTTCGCCTTCTCTTCTCAAAAGACCGTCCATCAAAGACCTGCTGAATCATGCATTCTTTGGGGAGGACACCGGAGTCCGAGTGGAACTGGCAGAAGAAGACACAGGCACCCAGGACTGTCTGGCTCTTCGAATTTGGGTTGAAGAGCCCAAGAAACTCAAGGGAAAACACAAAGACAATGAGGCCATTGAGTTCAGCTATGACCTGGAGAATGACAGCGCTGAGGAAGTGGCTCTAGAGATGGTAAGACAAATGCACTGTGATTCTTGGAAAGGTTCTGGGGAAGGGAATACTTCAACTCATTTATCAGCCATTATTCCGACCTAGATTCCCTGGACTTACTGGTACTTTCTGCAATTAGTTACCTTTCTGACATTTATGTTTCTCTTTCTCTCTCTCTCTGACTATCTCTCATTCTTATCATAGGTGAAGTCAGGCTTCTTCCATGAGAGTGATGCCAAAGTAGTGGGTAAATCCATCCGGGACAGAGTAAATCTGATCAAAAAGACACGGGAGAGACGACAACAGCAAGCTTTCCAACAGCAGCAAGGCTTTGAAGAAAGAAGAGACCCCACTCTCACCTGCTCTGCCTTTTCTCATCCATCTGGCACCTCCTCTCTGGGGCAAAGGGTAGCTGGTCAGACAGGAGGAACATATGAGTCTGAAGACATGCCTGAAGTAGTCCGACAACAACATCTTCTTAGTAGCACCACCCTCAGCCTGCCAGGTTGAATATGTAGCATTGTGATACAGCCAAAAGGTTGAATCAGTTTTATGAGTGTGCATTATTTATGTTCTTACCATCCTCTTATGGTTTATTTTTATTTACTCAGAAGGTGAGAGCATTGGATCAGCCAGTTGTGAGTCTTATGCAAGTGGTCAGAGCCAGGCATACTCTCAACAAGGGGAATCATACACCCACTCCACAACTGCGTCTGTAAGTGCTTTTGCACATTTTTTAATAAATTAAACCAAAGTTATTTTTTGTAACTATGGTTGAAGCATACTTTTTATAAACGTTTTCTTAAACTACAGAATACTGGTGCACTGCCTCATCCTCAATTGCTTCCAGTTGGCGAAAGTGGAGGCGTTTCAACTGTACCTATTGGTCAGAGTCTTAGCATGTCAAGCATAGGCCAAAGTGAAGGGGCACCTGTTGGTCAGAAATTTCTTCAGCCCTCTCCCATGGTTCCACAGGTATCAGCAAGTATACCTCAACAATATTTTCAGGTGAAACTGGGGATAATACTAACCTGTGAAAGCCATATTGACACTTTATGAAAATACTGGAACATACTGCACACCAGTACCACTTTCCTCTCACACTTTTGGGTCTTTAATGCAAGTAACTGAAGTAACTGTTGACACAATCAAAAACTGTTCTATAATCTTCTGAAATTGACCAACTGACTATACTATGCAGGGTTTCTCCCAGGAAACAGTGAAGATGGTAGAATAGTGTTGTTTTGATCTCAAAATTTAATTACAAAGTTGTTGTGTGTGACATAATGCCTTTTCTCTTCTTCCCTGAAGATTATTTTTATTGAAAAATCATGACACCATTATCATAGACTTCATATAAACTGGATTTTTTTAGATTAAACTGAGTGTATTTTAGATGAGGCAGCCCACCTGCTCTGTAAAGTACTGTGGGAAACCCTGGAATAGAAAATTCACTTTGTTGATAATTGTTGATAATTGATGCTTCTTGCCAAAGCTTATTCTTACCTATTTTTCTGCTGCTGTCCTTTTCCTCTTCTTTCAACACCAACCATCATTCTATCATCATTACATAGGCACAAACATACCCAGCAGATGCATTCCAAACTACCACTGCCCATGTGTCAATGCCCCCCTGTCAGTCATACATGCCCCCTGTTTCCCCACGAGCACCCATTAATGTTCTAACTACATCCATGTCAGTCAGTGATCCTGCTGGACTAGTGGGGACCATTGTGCCCCTCACTCAGCAGAACCAACCCCCTGCCACTCCCATGAAGCTCACTGACATCATTCCCCAGGCAGCACCCCAGCAAACACAGCCTGTCATGATCCCTCAGCAAACTATTGTTCCACAACAACAGATGGGTCCACAGACTTCCAGCCTACAGCAGCATCCACAACAGCAGCCACAGCAGCAAATGGAGGCCCAGGCCACTCTGCAAGAACAACAAGTTAGTGCAACTCAGCCTCCAGTCGAACATCATCAGCAGAGCCTTTTAGTTACAGCTGTCCAGACAGTTCAACATGAGTCTCAGCAGCAGACCTGCGGACAACCGCCTATTCCACCTGTTCAGCCAACTTCTCAACCGCAAGTGTTACCTCCTCAAACAGGTAGGGAGCAGCAACTTATGTCATCACAACAGCCAGGGGAGCAATCTCGGGCTTACATCCACCATCAATCAGGGGACCCTTGTGAGCAGGTGATAATACAACCACAACTGCGACAACAGCTTCAGCAACAACAAACCTTTTTACAACAACAGCAGGCACAACAGTTTGGGCATCAGCCACACCAACAACAAGCATTGATGCCTGATCAACATCAGTCGTACATCCAACAACAGCTTGATCAGCAGCAACAAAAAGCTCTGCTTCAGCAGCAACAACAGGCTCAACTACAACAGCATCAACTAGAGCAGCAGGCACATATACAGAAACAACTGTTGGATCAACAACAGCAGCAAGCTCTTATTAAACACCAACAGGAGCAACAAGTATTTGTGCAACAACAGCAGCCTCCACCAGAGCTGCAATTAGAGCAACCACAACAGGCTCTGATAAAGACACAACAGCAAAACCAGTTCTATCAACAAAGTGAGCATCAGCAAGTTGGGATACAACAAGAAGCACAGAAACAACAGCAAAGTGGACATCAGCCGCAACAAATTTTGCAACAGCAAAAAGAACAGCAACTGCAGCAGCAAGCCTTACTTGGGCATGTGGAGCAACAAGCACTACTACAAAAGCATTTACAACAGCAGGCTTTTTTACAGCAACAGCAGCAGTTACAGCAAGCTCAACTACAGCAGCAGCAACTAGAGCAGCAACAAGCCCAACTTAAGCAACAGATAGAGCTGCAGCAGCAAGCACTTTTGCAACAACAGTTAGAACAACAACGTCAACAACAGGCACTGATGCAGCAACAACAAGCTGAGATGTTACAACAACAAACTCTGATACAACAGATTCAAGAGCAACAACAGCAACAAGCAGCCATCATTCAAATTCAGCAAAGTGAGCAACAGGAAGTTATTTCTGTTCAAAGTCACACTGAGCAACAGATTCAGCATCCACAGAGTGATATGCAGCATATGTG
Source organism: Pseudamia nigra (assembly GCA_029823295.1). Classification (NCBI taxonomy): domain Eukaryota; kingdom Metazoa; phylum Chordata; class Actinopteri; order Kurtiformes; family Apogonidae; genus Pseudamia; species Pseudamia nigra. The sequence goes on along the minus strand of JAQQAE010012031.1, from coordinate 9,523 downwards.
TATAGCACAAGTGAACACAAATCAGTTTACTCCTCATGCTATTCTTACACAGCAGCAAGTGATGGAGCAACAACAGCAAACAGCCCTTGTCAAGCCACAGCAAACCTTTGCTGCTCAACCACAGCATACCACCTCAGTAACAGAGCCTCATATCCCAGTTGGAACTCAAGCTGGCACTGAGGCCAGTCAGCATCAAATGCAAATTGCTTCCCAGGCCCAGATTCCCATGACTGTTCAGTCTGGACAAGTCCCTCTCCAGACATCTGCTGTTATTCCAACTCAAGTCTTAACTCAACAAGGACAAAATGAGGCTCATCCTCACATCCAGAGCCAGGTTCCACTTCAGTTCATATCTCAGTCTACAACTCAACAGACCCAAGCTACCAATGAGGCCCAAGTAACTCCTCCAGATACACTCATCCAGAGACAGACACAGGCCATCCACACCCAGCAAATTTCCTTGCACTCTAATTATCCAGGCCTTGCTTCTCCCGCCCAGAGCCAGGTGAGTGCCCAAGCATTAATCCAGACTCAGTCGCTGCACCCTACTGTCAGTCAGACACCACATGGCACAATTGTTGACCTTCAAAGCAAGACTGTTGTTCAGTCCCCAGCGGTGGCTGCCCCGATTAATGGTCAGATCCAACATGAGACTCTTGTTAAACAAAATACTCAAATGTCAGGACTTTTGCAGGGCCAGTTGCAAACTCAAGTCCAGGGACAGCCACAGCAACTACACACTCAGGCTGCTGCTGGACTTTTAACCCATCAGTATGTCCCGCAGCCTACTCACCAAGTTACATCATCTGTACAGCAAGATTTAACTCATATTACACAGCAGAAACTACAGCCAGTATTGCAGTATCAGCAGATGGTTCTGTCTCCTGGCTCAACTGGAAGTGTTGGAGGTAACACAATGAATCTCAGTCCTGCAGTTGAAACTGCAAACTTTGTCACCAGTCCTTGTCCTGTTCAGCAGACTGGCCAAGCCTACGTTTTAGGCCAAACAATGGTATCTCAGTATCTTCAGGCCCAACAGCAGCCCTTAGGAAGCACTGTTGACTCTTCAGTAATTCAGCCAATCTCTCAGCCTGCTACACCTCAACCTGTTGAGCAATACCAGCAGCAGCTACAAAAGCTTTCTCAAGTGCAGCAACCAACAGCTTCACTAGCTCCACAGCAACAGTTGCCACTCCTATCCCAGGTACCAGTGCAGCCAATTCCAGCTCCAATCCAGCAACCTCTTCCTCAACCACAGGCAGTGATCCCCCCTGACAAAAATCAGCTGCCGCTACAGTCTCAACCTGCTCCACACCCAGTGACCAGTATTGCAGCGCAGATAATTCCAAGTAATGTAGCTGAGCCTCAGTCCCAGAACAGGAGCCTCCCTCTCTATAGTCAGGTCACAGCAACCGCACCTCCCTCTCCTCAGCACCATGCAAAGCAGACACTTTTGTCTCACACACACACACAAACTAATATTCAGGCGCAAACACATTCTCATACACAGACACATGTTCAGACACAAGCTCATTCACACACACAGACACATAGTGAGGCACCCATAACTGAACAGCCTGCTCTGTCCCATGCTGTTTTTCCTGCACAACAACTGCCCCTCAGCCCCACTCATATCTCATGCCCACCTCCATCACTACCATTTCTTCCATCTCTACCATCCAACCATCCTGCTGCTGCACCTGCTCCAGAGCTACCAACATCTCCATCAGCGGCCCAGGTAACCCTACCCGGGCAGGCCGACTTTATACCCACCTCCCCTCCGCCTGCCACCACTTTAGAGTCGCTTGATTCTAACGCCCCCATACTGCCCCAAGCCTCACTTCAAGACTGTGACCTTTCCCTGCTGGGCATTGCTCAGGTACAGGATGGATTAAAGTTGACTATTATTTTATAGATATACTGACAGAATTAATTGCTTTACAATAGCTTAAAGTCTTTGACTGCTTTTTTGATTCAAACTAACAAATTTTAATTCAAACATAATGGGTACTTACACAAATCAGTAAACGTATCAATTATCCATTAGTGTTATTATTGTATCTATACTTGTATCCTATATTGTTAAAGTTCTTCGTGTCTTTTTCTGCATACTATAATTTTGTCTCTACTATTGTTACTCTCCAGGATAGTCCTTACCTGTCAAGTACAGAACAGCATTCTTCATCAGGGTATGTTTGACGTGTCTGGGTTACATACATTTTTGTTGATTAAAAACCTTAACAGAGAATGTGATTTTTACCATGGTCAGGCCATAATACAAAAAACTGAACAAAAAGAAGATACTGAAAACGAAGTGTGCACAGTGATTAACAGCTGTGAAATATAACGTACAGTCCGCTTAGTGCTTTACATGTAACACTAAAGTGTGCAACCTATATTACCTAAATGCACTTAGCTTTTAGATTTTTATTTTGATTAGTGTTTTTGTGGTAAGTGCTTTGCTATTGGAAACAAACATGTTTTTTACAGTATGATGAATGATAGTTCTGCCAATCCCCCATCACCAGGTCTGTTCCACCCAGTGGAGAAGAAACTCTTCAGCTTTTGGCTAATGGGAGGTTAGAAAAAATTAAGTCTCAGAGAAGAGCATCCTGTCAGAAGCCTGAGAAAGTTTCTCATCAGTTCCAGCTAAGCATGCTCCAGGTAAGGAAGCAACATCATGTGCATATTGTTCATAGATTTAGGTGAACAGTACAAGTATATTAAGATAATTTGCCCGGCCTTACACAGGTGTCTAGCAGTGGGGAGAATATGGTGGAATGCCAGTTGGAGACCCACAGTAACAAGATGGTGACCTTTAAATTTGACATTGAAGGGGATGCACCGGAGGACATAGCAGATTACATGGTAGAATTCTTATGCACGTCAATGCTTTGCATTTTGTTCTAAACAATATACTTTCATATTCCAAATGTTGTTTGTTTTGTTTGCAGGTGGAGGAAGACTTTGTTCTTGACACAGAAAAAGAAAAATTTGTTGGGGAGCTGAAAGCCATAGTTAAGAAAGCTCAAGAAATTCTTCAAACACATTCACAGGTATTTTGAACATTTAGCTTACATTTCTCACCTTTTTCTCATTTTGTTATGATTTAAAATGTATTTAAATGTGTATATGTATTTCATTAACAGACTGGATCTACTGAGCAGCTGCATGTGAGCACTCCAACTAGTGCTTCAGGTCAGTTTAAGTCTCCCTACCTTTTCTTAACTAGAACAGTGTGATATTACAACAAAATGCTGGACTGGCTGTAAATGTACTTGTTTGAATTACTTTTTTCAGTGGAATCTGTGCCCCATTCCTCACCAGTGGGACGGTGGCGCTTCTTTATCAACCAGACCATCCGCCACAGAGATTCTCTGTCCAGTCAGGGAGCAGGAACCCCACCTGCTACTGAAGCAAGGTTACCCCAGTCTTCAAACACAGAGAAGGGTGAGCTCCCTTTTGATAAGAGGTTGGCCGATTATCCCCCTGTGTCATTCTACAATGATCAGTCTTGATTTTTGTGTGATATTAAAGAAAATTACGTACTTATTTAGATGACAGTTTGGAAACTTATCTGTGTATCTTCCTTTAGAAAGTGAAGGATTGCAGAAATTTGAGTCCTTGGCTGCAGTGGCTTCTGTCCCCTCTCAAACACCTTCTACCACCTCCCCACCAGTATCCTCTGTATCAGTCCCTGCTTCCATGGACCCCTCAGCTACTGCTGCTTCTGTGCCTCACACCACTGCCTCTGAAAGCACCTTTGCTCCAGCCTCCACTCTTGAGTGCTCTGTCCCTATTACTGCTTCTATGGGTCTTGAACCAGTCCTCACCTCAGCTTCTGCTGACCAAATTTCCAATGTCCCCACAACAACAGTGCCTGTTGCTGCTGCTAGCTTCACTACCTTGCCCTCTGCTCCAGCTGTTGTGTCTCCCAAATCCAGTGTTATTCTCCCTGAAATCCCCACATCTGGAAGCAGTAGTTGTTCTGCTGTAGGTCAAAGTATAGGGGACACAGTGATATCTACTCCAAGGCCATGCGTATCTGCAGCAGATCACTCCTCAACTTCATTTCAATCCCCTCCTCCCACTGCCACAGTGAGCTCTCCCGCAGTCAGTAATCATGGCCTGGAGCAGCAGCAACAAACACTCATTGAGATGGTCAAGCCTACTCCACAACAACCGCCCCTGCAACTACAGCCACAGCTACAGCCTGCAGTACAGCAACATGTACCAGCAGTTCAGCCACAGCTTCCAGTGATGCAGCTTGAACAGCAGGTTCAACGGATACAGCAAGTGCCACCACAACAACAGCAATCACAACATCAAGTGTACCAAGAACAACTTCAGCTGCAGCAGTCTCTTCAACAGTTACAACAACAACAATTAATACAGAAACAAATACCGCTCCACCAACAACTGACAGAGATACAGATGCTGCCTCGGTCAAGTCATGCAGAATTATTACAACAGACTGTGCCTCTGCAACAGTTTTTACCAACTTTGCCTGTGCACCAGTCCCAACAAACTCTTATACAGCAGCAAGCATCTCAGTATACACCACAGGTGCTTCAACAGCCTCAGTTATCACAGTTGCCACAGAAGGCTATGGCACCCCAATCACCTGTAGTTCCCCAACAACAGGTCCAAATTGATCAGCAGAAACAACAGCAGTTAAACCTTCAGCAGTCAGTTCATTTACAACAGCAGCAAATGGTACAGCAGCAGTTGTTTATGGGAGCTGTTGCCTTAAAGGCGGATCAAAACCAAGTGATTCCCATGTCAGTTAGTCAACAGTTTCTTCAGCAACAGGCACAACAAAATGTAAGCCCTGGTCTGCCACAGCAGGTTAAACAACAGACCCAAATCCCTACTGAGGTGGCCCAACAGCATATGCAGACTCAGAAACCGCTGCAACACACTGAGCAACAACAGGACACACCACAGAAACAGCAACAGTTTAACCTTCAGAAGCAGTCCTCTTTACAACACTCAGAATCAGAGGTGTCCACAGGAGAGACAAGTGTCACAGAGGACACTGGCAGCTACTCCGCCTCTCTGCACCCTTCGCCTGACTCTTCTCTGCCACCTCTCCAAGTCGGCACAGCTGAGGCACCTGTACCATGTCTTTCTCTCACTATGACACCATCTCCTGCTCAGCCTTCCTCTGTTGCTGAGTCAGACAGCGAGGGCCCGCCAAAAATTGAATTTGTGGACAACCGCATCAAGACTCTTGATGAAAAACTGAGAAATTTGCTTTATCAGGAATATAGCAGTGGGGCAACAGTGACCGGGGGATCTGTATCTGCCCCAACCTCAGCATCAGCTGCATTTGTATCAGCAGGAGGAGAGGAGTCATCTGAGCCACAGTCAGTCCATCCTGCATCTTTTCCCCCACCTGCTTCCTCCTCAGATACTTCTCCCCATTCCTCATCCTCCACTACTTCCTCCACAACATCCCGTTCATCCTCTACCTCCCCTGATCTGGAGAGGGATGGAGAAGCTTCTTCGGAATTTCCAAAATCCTCTGAACTGGGCCCCGTGGAGCAACAGCCTGGCCCAGGTGTTCCCTCCACATCTGCCTCTTCTACGCCACCTTCCTCTCTACTGCCTCTTGATCAGGATGACTCTACTGGGACCCCGTGCCCACCTTTACCAGGAGAACGAACAATTCTTGTGAGTATACGCAAGAGAGAATCATAAGTAGATATTGATCAACTCTATAATTTTCTGCATTGAATTTACATGATCCGACTTTGTATATTTCACTGTGTTTCCGTAACTGTGTAAATGTGACTCCACTCACTTCTTTTTCTGCTGTATTTCTGTGTTTAAATGTTTCAGTGTTTGTATATTCTGAATGTCTCAACTCCTTGCAGCCATTCTTAATTGTCTCAACTATTCTAGGCTGTACCCCCACAGTCTGACACCAGTACTACTGGAGATGCTCCGTGGCCCCCCAATCAGCACCCGATCCCCCTCCGGCATGGACAGCAGCAGCACAATGCAGGAGGTGGATATTTTGGCCTAAACCTGACATGTCCTAGTATCAGAAATCCTGTTAGCAAGAAATCCTGGACTCGCAAATTCAAAAACTGGGCATGCAAACTGCGCCACTCCGCCAGCTTGTTCAAGAAGCCCAGAGTCCAGCAAGGTAGCGTCCTTTTAGGGAGCGGGAGAGCAAGAGAGAGAGAATGTTGGGGCATGGACCTAAATCTAATATATAGTACTAGATTAATAACATAGTGAAATAACTTTATTAACCATCAGGACTGAATAACTGTTAATGTTAAATAATGTTCATATTTACAGCTAAGTTATCCTATTTTGCATATTGTAATGTGATTATAGTCTTCATGTTATGTCAATGTTGACATCACTACATACATTATTGTTTTTTTCTGAATTCCGTTTTTAACTGATTTTTTAATTTTCTTGGCAATCTTTCTTTTTGCATGGGTTACTCACCCAGGGGCGAACAGTGGAGAGTAGAGGGTGGGAGATTGTAGAAGGAAGCTTGCATCAGAAGTCTGATGCCTATCCCAGTGCAGATGAGCTCTGGACTAAAGACCAGCTGTGCCTTTGCCCTGAACATATCACCTCATATCACCCTCGTTTCCCCTGCCCTATGTCCATGTGGGGCACTGCCAGCAGCAACATCTCACCTCGCCTCTACCTGCTGGTTCATTGTAGACAGCACCATGCAACTTGCAGAGAAGATAAGATAGATGCTATATCACAAACTGAAATTATGTAATTATATTATGTCATCAAGTAGCAGATTATAGCAATGCTTTTGTTTCTCATACAGTAGAGCCCTGTTCCAAGGATTGTCTACTAGGTGCTGTGCTTCTGTATTAACAGAGATTAAAACTTCCATTTTAATTATCTATATGAAATATAGAAATTCTAACAAAAATATACACTTCCACTATATTTTGCCCATATTGTCATAAGAAAGTTGTTCATATGGCCAGCTTTTATTACAGCCTTTAATTATTTGAGCCATCATGCATGTATTTGTTCTTTTGTGTAGCAGTAGTTTTGATCCCTGCATGGTCACCTATGTCATGTTCTACATCTGTCTAATAATGGATCATTATCTGTAAGTAGCACTTATATCAGGCTACATATTTCTATCTGTTGGTTTTCATTATGCAGTAAATATCCATGCAAACTTTGCTAATGTAGTGTCCCAAATATCAAACATACTGAACAATTTCACTATCAACCTGTGCACAGATTAACAGATGTGCACAGAGAGTGATATTGGGCTTTGCTGTTTGGTATATGAGTGGGACAAATTGGGACTCAGTGAGAATGAGAGAGTGGATGTGTGGGTGGGTGGGGGTATACTGTTGTTAACATTCAACTGCTGTTTTACTGTTTTTTATTACTTTCATGCAATATTTTTACCATTTACCACCCCTCCCCACATGCCCATTTTAAGCATGAATTTTACTGCCACAAAACATATATTGTTTACATTTTAGAAGTGATTGCTGCAGAACTCAAAATTATACATATTTCAAAGACATACATGCAAGACATGTAAGTCACGAAGTTGATGTGTGATTTTGGGTGATTTATAACACTGAGCCTTTGTGTTCGTGCCCCATGTTTGTCCATGTGCATTTCTATGTTTCTGTTTTCTTTTTTTGTTTCTTTCTTGTCATCAATGTGGTCTTTATATCTGTTTCTGTGTATTTTGTCTTTGGGTCCTCGTGTTCCCTTTTTGTTTTTCATTCCCATCTCATTATCAGATGGACTTTCCAGCAGTCAGACTTTTAATGTGGAGAAGGAAGCGCCCCCCCTAAACCCACCACAGTCACGTAAAGGACGATTTCAGGTGAGATTAATAGTACAGACTACTGACTTAGTCTGTAGAGTGACCAGTGACTGACTTCCGCTTCCCATGCTTTAGGTGACTCCAGTACCACACTCGTCTCCACCAAAGGAAACACCATCGGGCCAGGGCAGCACTCACAGAAAAGTGGGACGTTTCTCTGTTACGCAAGCTGAGACCAAGATGGAAGACAGACAAACAGACAGTTCCCCAGTCTCTCCTGACTTGGAGAGAGAGAGGAGAAAATCCCGGGCAAAGGAGGGGGAGAAGGAAGAAAGTAAGAGAACCCCAGCGATGCCTCGAGGACATGGGCACAGCCACTCACCCCTGGGCAGCAGTGATGATGATGAGAGTGAGCTGGAGGATGAAGATCTGAGGAGAGAACTGCATAAACTAAGAGAAAAGTGAGGAAAAATCTCCACAGTGTCTCCATGCTTTATACCCTGTAACCTTTCAAAGTGCATGTGTAATTATTGAGGATTTTCAATTTTCTTACAAAATTCTTCATATTATGTCCCCTACTCCACAGACACATTAAAGAGGTTGTTTCCCTTCAAGCCCAGCAAAACAGAGAGCTGCAGGAACTTTACAAACAGCTTCGTTCCCTCAAAGACCAAAGGCAGAGTTTGCCTGTTCCCTTGTCCCGAACTCCACCCCTTCCAACAGCACCTCCTGTCTTGTCACCTCGCAGGCCCAGACCAGCCAAAATAAAGCTCCGGCAGCGGCCTCACTCTCACATGGATAACAATGGAGTTACACATTCTGGTTAGGCTTTTAACTCTCTTTTTCATCTTTAATTTTCTGTTGCTCTGTATGTTATTGTGTATTGTCTTTCTCATTCTAGGGTTGCAGCAGTCAAGTAGCTTCTCAGGTGGTGAACAGAGTAGACTGCCCCTGTACTGCAACCCAGAGTGCCGTACCTCACTGCCTACTAAAAGAGGTACAGTTAGTCAGACCTGGAACAACATTAGTGAAGTGAGAAATTGTATCATGTGACCTTTTATTTTCCACAGATCACAGTCCTCTTAGGAAAAGCACATTCACAGATGAACTGCACAAACTTGTTGATAATTGGACAAAGGATCCAGTGGGCCCTGCCCCACCCAAGCCTTCACTGAATCAAATAAAACAAATTCAGCAAGTGCAGGAGTTAGGAGGGTGGAGCCAGCCCACTGAGGTAGGGATTCTCCTCCTTTGACCCTTCTTGTACCATACCAAATGTTATGTTTTGTGTTACAATAGCTTTGTGTAACTTTCTATAAATGGTCCTAAACTTCCCTCAACTTCCCATAAAGTGTTCCCACTCTATGAAATGAAGTTTAATTTGGTACAGACTGTGATGACCTCATTAGGTCAGATTAAAGACCAGCTATTCTGTCTGCACTGTTGTACACTGAAGCTTTCATACATGCAAATGTTATGCATATCAAACTGAATTGTCTGAAAGTAAATTAAATAGGTGTGAAAGTGCCCTAACTCATCTTTAACAAAATGGCATTTCATATTAACATATTGTTGAGGAAATATGGTCTTAGAGGAAATGAACAGAACATATTCAGCCCTTATTTAGCATTTTCTATACTGGTGAATATCCACGGGCCTACAGTATCTCACAAAAGTGAGTACACCCCCCACATTTCTGCAGATATTTAATTATATCTTTTCATGGGACAACAC
>JAQQAE010012030.1:0-13338 GCA_029823295.1 Pseudamia nigra | reverse complement strand
TTTATTGCAAACAACCATTAAACTGAAATAGGCTGTTCATCAGCTGATCAAAAGTTTAAGGCCACAGCCTTTAAAAGACCCAAAAACCCCTAAAATAGAAACCAATTTTTTTTTTTTAAAAAAGCACTCAGTTATAAGTAGCTGTTCCATTCTTGTTAATCACCTCAAAAATTCGTTTCAGCTTGTTGCTGGTGTTTCCAGGAGGCTAATGGGAATGTTGCTCCAAGTGGTGAAGATGGCGTCACGGAGGTCATCCACTATCTGGAACTGGTGTCCGTTTTTGTAAACTTCCCTTGACATCCAACCCCAAATGCTCTCAATTGGATTTAGATCAGGGGAACACGCAGGTTGGTTCAAAAGAGTGATGTTATTTCTCTAAAGAAGTCCTTTGTCAGGCGGGCATTGTGAACTGCAGCGTTGTCCTGTTGAAAAACCGTCATTACCACACAGACAATGGCCTTCAGTCATGAGCGATGCCCCCTGCAACATCTCCACACAGCCAGCTGCTGTTTGACTCTTCCGCACAACCTGAAGCTCCATTCTTCCATTGAGGGAAAAATCCTCCCAGATCATGATGGCGCCCCCTCCACTGTGCCGTGTAGTAAACATCTCAGGTGGGATCTCTGTCAAGGTTAAATTGTTTCTCATCAGAAAATGAAACTTTCTTCCACCTTTCAATGTCCCATGTTTGGTCTCACGCAAACTCCAAACAGGAAATTTTGTGCCGTGGAAGGAGACGAGGTCTTTGAAGACGTTTTTTGTTCTTAAAACCCTTCTCTTGTAGATGCCGTCTAATGGTTATGGGACTACAGATGGCAGCAGTGACAAAATTAATTTGGGCCGAGCATCGTCCCGTGTCTTGACCGACAGCCAATTGGATCCTCCTGCTCAGGGCCGGTGAAATTTTTTTGGGTTTACCACTTGACTTTTTTCCCCATAACCCTCAGGATCTCAAATTTGATTCTGGATCTTGTGAAGCGCCTAGAGATAATCGGCGATTATGATTGGCGCTATACAAATAAAGATTGATTGATTGATTGATCGATTGATCTTATTACCTTCTACATTCCTTATTCGTTCATTTTCTATCACACATCAAATTAGCTATAATAGACCACAGTGACGTCAATTAGGTTTTGCTGTTTATAGATGGTAATGAGCCCATATTTGTCACATGCACTATTTATTGTTTAATTGTAAACTTAAACATTTTTGCCCCTTTATCCTTCATCTACCACTCACATTCAGCTCTCATCACTTCTATGATAGACAAACAGCACTATTCACTTTAAAGCTCCAAAAGGTTTCACTTCAAATAAATACACATTCAGGAATAAGCAAAAAATATCAAACAATAACATGACTGCATCACTTGTGATTTCCTTTTATCTGAGTTTTCCCCATTGGATTCTGTTTGATGAAAAGGTAAGTGAGAATGATGTGTGCACATATAAACACACAGGAGGCCGTTTGACAGAGCTGTGTATGATTCTTTAGTAGCAGACAGCTAACTGTCAATCATCTCTCGCTTTCGTAAACACTGATCTGGTGGCGGATGCTTACTATCAAAGCTGTGAGTCAGAGCCATGTCTGTTCAGAGACTTGAGCATCAAAAACCAAACACAAGACAGGTCTCTCAAAACATTTATGAACATGTTCAGGATTACACAACTCTACCGACTCATCTTCGTTTCATCTGTCCTATGAAACACAGATTAAAATGCAGATTAAAAGAAAAATAAAGCAAACCAAAAACAGACTGTCAGACACTCCCATAGCAACAAAACTAAACAGTCAACAGTCAAAGAAAAAAGACACAGTAACTTTCAATAGCATGTGAAGTACATGAAATATATCTAGGTTAACAAAATAAGTGCCAGCCATAATAGTAATAACAATACAACTTGCAAAGTATGCATTGGTAAGAAGCATAAAACCATAGAGCTCATCATTGTACAATGTATGCTGCTAAGCGGTGGTGGACAGTGGAAAGAGTAAATTGCAGTTACTTTATAATTATGATGTCTCAGATATAAGTAGAAATAGAAGATACAAGTACAAGTAGAAGCACTTGTCCCAGGAGTTGAATAAAGTTTCTTGTAAAAACATTACTCAAGCAGGGACTTTTACAGGTTGCGTAGCCTACAGGCAATAAAGTGCATGTTAATTGTCATGAAGTGACAAATGTAGAACCAGAGAAACGCAAACACAGAAGATATTTGAGTGAGACAGAGTGTTTGTGCTGTGTTGACCCTCTCATAATTCTTTTTATTATTAAACATATTCTAGTAGTTACTATCACCAAGTTGAATAGTTAGTGCCAATTTTACATTTTCATTTTGGAAAAAAAAAAAAATCCATTTGTATGCTTTTTGCCAATGCATTGGGTGGGCATCTATCCCTTTGAGAGTTATACTCTGTTTTACTGGCTGGGGGTCATCCCTACAGTATGTTCCCACATTTCTAAGAGTTTTTTTGTCTGTGTGGATCTGGAGGCATGATTATGAAAAAAAAACAGCTCCAATTTGGTGGAGGAGTGTAGCGTGGGAAGGGGAAGAACCCTTCTTGAGAGATTAGGGTTAGGCTAATGGATTAGGGTAGGGAAAGGGGTTAGGGGATTTGTCAACCCAGTCAGGAGAAAAGAGGATTCAGGCACACACACACACACACACCCACACACACATATCTTTCTCTATTATTTGAGATTACTTAGATATATGGGAGCACAAATTGGCTTCTCTGTGGCTCAGTAGGTTGCACAGGTCACTCATGAACTGGAAGGTTGGTGGTTCGATCCCCAGCTCCTTATGCCTGCAGACTGAAGTGTCCTTGAGCAAGACACCAAACCCCACATTGCTCCTAGCAAGTGTCACTGGTGTGACCATTTGAGTGCTGTAGGGTAGAAACATGCTATATACTGTAAGTGCAAGACCATTTATTTTCAGACATCAAGAAAAAAAGATTAACCTGTTTTAAATTCACAAAGTATGCATAACTGTTGTTTCTCCTCATTTGGAAGCAAAGTGTGGATGTGTAAAACTGACTCATGTACTCATGTAACTGAGTAAAAGTACATATTTTCATCACAAATGTAGCTGAGTAAGAGTAGAAAGTATTCTGCAAAACAAATACTCCAGTACATGTAAAGTAGTGAGTGTACTTGAGTATAGCCCCCTCCACTGCTGAGGATGCCATTGTTAAGTCTGCCAGCTGTTTTTGGATTCCTATCAACACACAGAGCCAGGACAGTGTGACTTTTGGGTTTGCATCCAAGGGCAGTTTGTTGTCGAAACTAACAGAGAGTAGGTTGGTCATAGTCGCAATACATACGTCATGAAGATAGCCACTGCAATGCTGTAAACAAATGAGATCAAGAACTGAAATATGCAACATACATGCAACTTGTGTTGATGTTGATTGTTTTTAAGGGTGTGTAATCTGTCAATAGGCTCATCACTGAATGTTGCATCATTTATCACGTTCTCCTTCCTGGGATCACAATAAATGATGTGATACCATGAATAACGTGCATACAATGTTTTTATCTTCACGTGTTCATTTTTGCTGATTAAAAGACTTGTAATTTACTTAACAGTGGTTAAACAGATTTTAAACAAATATTATGGGATATCACTTACAAAGCTGTTCCCACTCCCACACGGTCACAAATTACGGTGGCCATGACGCCTCAGTGTCTGTTTTTATCATTGTTTTGTTTATTTTTTGACTATATTGCTCATAGGTGTTCATTTATTAATTGTTGTATTCATTTTCTTGACTATTTTGCTCACGTTTTGTAGTTTCTTCCACTTTGTTCTTTAATTTATTCATTTTGGCGCATTATATCATTTATTCAATTCAATTTTATTTGTGTAGCACCAAACATAATCAAAGACTATCACTAGGCACTTCACAATTCAAGGCTGAGACCTCAAGACTATACAGAGCGTAAACCCAACAGAACCACTGAGAGTAAATTCACCACATACTCATGCCATATTCACATTATCTTATTACCTAATCATGCCCTAAATAACACACTGTGTATGCACTAAATTTGCAAATAAATTTGTTGTTACAGTTCATATTCAGCAACACCTTGTAAGTAATGCACTACTCTGTACAAATTATATGTCACAGAGGTAGTTGACGTGATGTGGAGCCTACTTTAACTATAAAAATTTATGTTGTTCCAGGTTGACACAGGCTCAAACAGAATTTATTAATATAATTTAGTCTGTTTGATATTCACCAGTGATGAAAACTCTGTCTCTTTTGCGCCCCTAAATTCTTCAAAAACTCTGAAGAGAAACAGTCCATAAATCACATGTAGGGGATAATTACTTTATCATAATATGTAGCCAGCAGAGAGGAAGGAGAGCGGGACAGATGGAGAGAAGTAAGAGAAAAACAGATTCACCAGTTGTATTTGTCATATTTAATATCTGTGGGGTTTGAAAAGTGGCCATCATTACTAAAACATTTTAATCACTTCACATCTGAATTTTGCTGTATACGATTAGTCAAACACATTTGAGAACAAATGCATATAAGTTTGTCTCTGCGGGTCTCTCCCCCTCCAAGTCAACCCTTCTCTTTGTCTCTCTCACTCACTCACACACAGCTGGTTTGTTAGTTTTGGTCAAGACACTTGAGGAAATTGAAGCCTAACGCCTGCTGGATGTTCATGGAAAACTGAAACCCACATTAAATCAGCCCAGCTGTCTCTCTATGTGTGCATGTTTAGTACATCCATGCAAGCTTACCCCTAAAGCAATGTGCTGAACACTAGATCTATTCTATTCTATTCTATTCTATTCTATTCTTCAATCCCATTGTGGATTTCAGTGAATTTCATGACAGCCATTCAGGAGCTTTTAAGAATTTTTCTCAGCTTTTGTATGGTGACTGGGTGCGTTAGTGGTAAATAATTTAGAATACCAGTATACACAGGCATAACTCAGGAGGATGGAGTGTGAGTTTAACAGATCACTCTGTTGAGGTAATAAATGAAAAAGACTTGATTTCTTTCTTATTCCTACTCTTACCTGTGGTCACAAACTCTGGTTTGTGACCACAAGTATACGATCATGGATAAAAATGATTGAAAGAAGATTCCTCTGCAGGGTGGCTGGGTTCTCTGGTAGATAGAAAGAAGCATGCCTTTGGGGAGGAATTCAAACTATAACCGCTTCTCCTCCACATCAAGAAGAGCCGGCTGAGATGGCTTAGGGATCTGGTCAGGATGGCTCCTGGATGCCTCCTTGGTGAGGAGCCTGTCCAACTGGGAGGAGGCCCCAGGCAGAACCAGGACACACTAGAGAGATGATGTCTATTGGCTGGACTGAGAACACCTTCAGATCCCTCTTGAGGAGGTTAGACTGCTGACACTGTGAACTGGACCCAGATAAGGTGATGGAAAAAAATGGATAGACATGTATAACAATAAAATAAATACTGCATATACCGTATTTTCCAGATGAAAAGTTGCTCCGGTATGTTAGTCGCACGAGCCAAAAAATGCATAATGAAAAAGAAAAAAATGTGTATTAGATGCTCTGCAGAACATGTCGCATCTGTCTGCGCTGCCGCGGGTACACGCCTGAGCTGCGCTGCAGCTCGTCTCGTCTAGTGGCTGTCAGTGTGACAAGCACCCTATAGTCGAGTTTATTCAAAATATAAGTCAATCCTCTCGCCAGACTATGCAAAAAAACCGCAACTTTTAATCACGAAAATATGGTATACTGTATGCTTAAGTTTGTTTTTGAGTAATGAGCATCTCTGGTCACCTGGGGAAAGTTTGGTCTTTTTTGTACAATATTTTTGCAATAACTGAGCTAGTCTGTATATTTCTAAGACACTGCAAAACAAATATTGACAGTAGGATGTTAGATGACTCCTATTCAGTAATTTTATGCAACACTAGGAGTGTCCAAAGTGTCTGTTAAACCTCAGATAACAACTAAAGACAATTTAACACTGAGTGTTTTGTACAATAAATTTAATTTCCTCTGTCTTAACCTGTAGTATATATAATGATGAATGTAACAAAAAAAGAATGCAGTTACATTTTTAAAAACAAGGTAAAAATAATTTGGGACTTTATGTGTTTCTTCATTTCCATTCAATAGGTGTTTTCTTCTGTAAAGCAAAAAAACAAAAAAAACAAAACAAAACCCAAACACCCGCAAAAACACAAACACACACAAATAGAGCATAAACAGCAGGGATTCTGAGATTCTGTCCCAGAGTGACCTTTAGTTTGTTCAGCCAATCAACAGCAGGATGTGATCAAACTGTAATCTGCTCAGCTCAGTTTGACGGAGTATGTCTGCTCCAGCAGCAATCCCACCCACACTGAAGGCGTGTGGATGGTGAAGTGTGAGTGTGTGCATGTACTGCATGAGTAAATGACTCTGAGCTATCATGTTTCACATTAGATGCCAATACTTTCTGTATAGTGATGATTGCGGCACATGTAGAAATGGCATGTCTTACGATAGTTTTTCATCTTTTATTGTTTATGATGGTGTGATTTTTATAATTGACAGGATGTAAATAAATGATTCAATGTTTGTACATGTCTGTGTCTATTTGTGTGTGAAACCCCAACAGGGAAGGAGGGAAGGTCATTTTCTAAACATGGAAGTTGATGACTGTCAATGAATTCCCACATCTACTCACTTCAATTCACTCTCTCATAAACATCAAATACTCACATTAACATACAGGTACTCCACAAGCACACACATATAAACAGAAGTTGATATCACTGTTCTTTATAAACAACCCAGACAAACTTCACATAGCCCAAAATTATCTTTGCAAATCAATTAACACCCGGTCTGTGTGCTGTATGAGCCCCTGTCATCCTAGACAATCACACTGCTGCACTATGTTTGTTTCTATTGGCTGAATCACTCACACACATACACTACATGAATTCATGACTCAGTCAATAGTCTGTGATGGCAGCTGCTCTCTATTGCATTGTAATTACTTTTGTGGAACCATAACAAACAAGCACCACACCCACCAGCCTGTGATCAGGGGGAGAAACTACAAGTCTGACCTTTAATGTGTAAATAATTCACTTCTCATCTTAAAACTGTAGCTGTACACACTAGGTTTAAAAATGTTAAAGATACAGAAAATAAATAAATAAATAAATAACTGACATTGCATATCATGGACATAGAGTCATTTCTTATTCTACTACAATATTGCTTCCTGAGTTTGAGCTTGGCCTTTGGTCTCATAGTGTAGGTTGCTTAATCTGGTCATACTGAAACCTGTAGATGTTTTTTATTATGGCACTGACCTCTATTTATGAATGAAGTGTGAAATGTCATTAAATGGCACAGATAGGTCATTGGATCTGTAGCTGAACATCACTCATGTGCAACTGTGCGTATGTTTGTTTGATGTATAAGATTGCACAACGGTACGCTATGTAGACATTGCTGTACTGTGCATGTGTCTTCAAAGGGGTGTAAATATTACAAACAGCCACAGATGTTCCTCTGAGCTTTGTGTCCCGAAACTAATGCGTTAATTTGGTGTCATAACTTGGCCTTATGCAGACCATGTGACTAAGCCCAAGTCAGTTTGCTTGCGTCAGTAATAAATGTACGTATTTCTTATTTTGAATATCTCTTGACTGTCTCTTGGTAGAATGTCATTTTAATAGAAAACACTGGAGAGTTAAGAGTGAGCATAAATAAGGTGATTGTTCAGAATTTATTCACACAGGTTTAACAACAGTACTATAAAAGAAAGCAAAGGAATGCAGAAAGCAGAATCCAAAAGAATCAAATTAGAGGAGAGAAGGACAAAGAGGACAGCTGGCTCTACCTTTGTCTCATGTAAACTGAGACTCAATGTTTAAAAGCCTTTTAAAGTACAACACTCAAACGCTTAAGCATCCCCCACACTGTTATTACATCCTGCTGCCTTATGCTCTTTTTAATTTTTTTTTTTAAATCTCTCAGCTAAACATGCCAAACATTACAGTAACAAAGCTCCATTAGTGCAGCCTTTTCTGCCACTCACATGATTTATCTCCACATTATGAGGAAACAGTTTTCACATAAAGTGAGGAACAGAGTGATTTCATGGACAGTAATGGAGCAGCTATGGGTTAGCAGAGGCACTATGGCGCTGAGATGCGGTTGTAAAATGGGAGGTAAAAAGACTTTTTTGTATACAGTGAAAGGTGGTCCAAATGATGAGGTTATTATCATGGATCAAAGGATGTGAAAAATGAGCCAGATATTACTGCTCAAGAAATCAGTGTGACAGGAAGAACGGGTGATGGATTTATACGGCCTTTCTATTAGTCGGTTCAACTGTTTTCTCTCTACAGTAACACGCTGAAATCATATTTTTCAGCAGAGTAATTGCAGACACATTGAATCTTGCATTCTACAGAGTAATAGCCTCCATTGTAGCACTGTGCTGTTATGCAATTTCTCCAGATGTGCTTCATTGTACCACTGTTAATAAATACTCCAAACCCACCATTATTTTTCTACAGTATGACGCTCCTACGGTCTGTCCTACAGTTCATTTGTAGTCATGTGTTGCCATTGCATTCTATAATTCATCATTTGAGTGAATATCTGGATTAACAATTAACATGAATTTAATTCTCAAATGCCTTTTTGGGGTGTTTTTTTTTTATCCTTTTGAACATGAAAAGGCAACATAACACCTTTCAGTTCTTCTTTAAATGACTCCACCAACTGCATAATAATGAAGATGTGCAAAAGTCAGCACACCTCTGATGAGTTAGCAATCCTTTCTTTTTTTTTGAGGAACACCCCCCAACCATCTTGCTATACATCTGTCTTGATCTTACAAGTTTCAGAATGATTTTCACATTTTTTCACCCATAAAATGCATGTTTTTATATATATTGACACCAGAATTTATGTGTTTCCTCAATGTAAGCCAAAAGGAAGCCAGTGGGGAATTACTTTAACATATAATATTACTGATGGTGTCTAGATGCTGGCATCAAAAAGACCCTGCTCCCATTGACCTACAGTACATCGAATATAAAATAGTGAGTAAACATTTATCCCAGGAATCATTCTGCTCTCATTTACTGTATTTGGACTCTAATAAGGCTTTTTGTCCGTATTTAAATGATTGCTCCATTAAGCTGTTGGCTGCTGTTGGTTTTGACTGACAGGTGTAGTACAACTACATGACCCTCTACAGGTCTTACAATAACATTCATCCTGGTAAATCTGTAAGTCTGACCCCGTGCAAACTGCTCCGGTGAAAAATTTGAGTATACCAGTATACATTTCAGGACACATTCTTATCTGATCAGTCAACACACATTTGGAGGTGGGCTGGGATGCATTGGTCCACATTCTGTCTTAGTCTTGACATGCATTCCTCTCGGGACGCATTAAGGACTGCTGACTCAGTTGAAGTAATGTCTAAAATCCCATCATCATAATATTAAACATTTTAAATGCCTGAAGTAAAATGTGCAAAACGTTCAAAATTCCCATTAAGATGTATTATGAGTGCTTCCAAGGTCTCCGTGTGGTGATAGCTGCTTAAAGGCTTGAAGATTCAGTCATTAGAGTTTAAGTCATGCAAGAAAGACAATAAACACAAACAGAATAGTCAAAGTCAGTATATTATTTAAGGTGTACTGACTGTACTGCGAAAGGAACATTATTAAGCCAGTCTCGCAAACTTGAAATGAGCATGTGTGCTATGGTTTAGGCTATAGAGGAACTGATTTTCTTATTAAGCAGCAAAAGTCAGATTCAGGACTGACCAGGGATAACACATCTGTTACACCAGATCTGAACAGATGGACTTACTGCTGGACACTTGTATCCGGATATTTGAGGATGGATGTCAATGCAAGTTTCTGTTGTTCATTGGAAATGTACAATTTTTCTGTCAGACAGTTCAAATGTAGTGTGGTTACTGAGGGTGTATTCATACATGTGGCTCAATATCTTTGTTCTTATTCAGGGGCTAAAATGATGTAGTTGTAATTGTCAGTCTGCAGCAGTCCAAAGTTAAAAGCAAATGTCGTGCAATAAAGTGTTCTCTCATTGGTGAGAAATCCTCTCTGGAAGGTGTAAAGGTTTTCCTCTTCTTCTTGCCCCAGGAAAAATAACACCATCATCAGCTGCATGTGTGACTAGGTTGTGTTTTTGTGTTTCTCCAGTGTTCACTAAATGAACACAATATCCAAATCTACCAGGAATCCAGAAACCGATGTCCTCAGGCATCTGAAGAGATGAAGGCTTGCTACCGCGAGGAACTGAGGGGTGAAACACATACACACAGGACACTACGCACAATGCAGATAAACTCTGTTACATCACAGTACCTATCTAGGTAAATATGCATAGCAAGTCTGTCATCAACGTGAACCACAGTTATGAGTGAGTTATTGTTGGTTTCTGAGTGGATTGTGTTCTCACAACAAATGAACCCCTGCTGGGATCAAATGGAAGTGAGCGAACCCAGCCCTTCTTGATGATCCCTGCCTGCTTGTTTTTTCCCATGTCTGAGTGCGACAGTTGTGTCCATATATGCACAAGCAAACTGATCTTTGGGAGGAAGCGCTCCCTGTTTCATACAACCACTCCAAATGAGCCAAGTTTGAATATACCTTAAATTACTCTAATATGATGATTCATTTATTTACTTTCATTTTTCTGGCTCTAATGACTCAACATGATGATTGCCAGAACACAAACCTCTGGCTTCAACATGGCAATTCAAAAACCAGTGGTTGAACTCAAGGTATCTCTGTCGGCTTGCAGTCTACGAAGCAGTCATGTAATTCAGTTTGCTACCTATTTAAGTCTGTGTTACCGTTAATGACCAGTTTTTTGAGCGCATTCCTGATGAACATCTCACTCTCTTCTTGGTTTTGTTGTACCAGAAAGAATCGTAGATTTGCCAACCTTTATTCATAGTTCAGTGATCGCATAATCACCACATAATTCCTAGCATATACCCACCCATCATTCACTATAAAATAAAAACATATGCAAACACTATATTGGTTGTAAATGTGCAGATTTTCACTTTTGCCTCTTCAGTGCCACTCAAGGTAGGTGCAGTGTAATGGAAAAAGTGAAAGTAACAAGCATTAAATTCAATAATTAGCTGTGTGATTAAGTCATGTAGGAAAACCTGTAGTACATGTGTTCACTCTGAAGTATTACATGATTCAAGGAGCTGCATGTTTGCAAGCTTTGTTAAATGAAGTCTTATAAACAATTGAAGTCTGTGGCTGTTAGAGCAAACCTGTCTCTTCTGATGTCATTTTAGAGACATTTGCAGCTTCTGTCTGTCACTGAACACATTCCCTGCAAATACCATAGTCAAACAACAGTGTGGACTGCTATTACAGCTGCTGTGGAGTGTAGAATACCTAGACATATGTGTCTCCTTTACTGCATGTTTAGGTGTGGTCCACAGTGAGGTAAGCCACAGCCCTACAGGGAAATACACTAATAAGACGAGGCAAAAGCACTGAGACCACTGTGCTGTGGAAATGAGTTGGTGGTTAGTTTTTCTCACTGCCTGGTCTTGATAGACCACATAATTATGATACTTGAGCCTTATATCCATTGCAAGGTAACATGTGCTAGCGCTGACTTAAATGATCTTAAGTAAAGCATTGTGGTTGGATTCATTTTGCTGAATTTTTATCATCACATTGTTATGGTCTCCAAACGTCTCCTCACATGCAAGTTATAAATCATGACAACAATTGCAAACATATGTCAACAATAACATAATGCTCAGTGGTTTATTGCAAGATTTTGATAATGCATCTTACAGTGGCAGCATGGAGAAGAGAACCGCCTGATTACTGTTGTGTAGAAAATCAAGCCACTCATTAAACTCCAAAATAAGCAGACTTGTGTAATGATGCTTTTCCTCATGGTCTTTCACTGCAGGGTTTGTCTTGTATATTTTTATAGGTATCATAGCATTAACACTATCAGAGACACAGTAATATTGCCGTTTTCCAAGACAATTCAGACTGAAAACATACAGTACAATTATCTGTGGCCTGGGAGGCTCAGTTTTGCCTTGATGTGAAACATTTACTGCACTGTAGAATATGTGCTAATCACCACTATCAAAAAACGTAACTAATTTACTTCAGCCTCCCTGAGGAAAAAATTCACTCAGGCACGTGTTTCAAACTACTCTAAAAGCAGTGGGGGAGGCCGTTTTTCCACACAGAGTTCTGAAAGCTGTTCAGTTTCACCTTTGTATGCTAACAATAAAAACAGCTGGTGCCAAAAAAACTAATAAAGTATGATTGAAATAAGGATGGAAGTATGCACTGCTCAATGCCAGCTCTTGTTTTGTAAAACCAAAGTGTCACATTCTTGCACGTTAAAGTACAGGAGCACTGGATTTGGAATGAGAATGACTAGTTATTACTCATCACTGAAGCCCTCTGTCTGTTTCCATATCTAGAGCACTACGTGGAAAATATACCAGACTGATTGTAAGAGAAGATCTGAATGGTTTCCTTGTCTCATGACTGATCTCTGCTGTGTTTCTCAACTATTAATGTTATTGGTGCCATATGCTTGGCTCATGCTGCTATAGTTTACCATGATGTATGTAGTCTGGGCCTAAGAAAGCCAATAAACAGCAAACTAGCAGGGAAAGCAGGGAGTGGACAAAAGCATAATGTTACCTGTGCTATGAACACTGAACGTATAGCTTCTATAATTCTGGACAAACTAACACATTACTTACATCAAAAACTCGACTTTAGATGGAGATACATTAATGAATAAATTCAATGTAAAGCACACTCTGCATCTGAGTCATATATTGCTAAAAGAGAAATAGAATTTAATGGGAATATTACTCATAACACCAGATCTCGTTGAAACTGGAACTGTAGGATTTTAACTGCGCAGCAATATATTTATGTCACGGGGACGGAACGGAACTGACTGACAGGGCAGAGACTCAAACGCAGGACTCAGAGTGCGGTACTTAATAGATGAGTTTATTTTACTAATAATAATGATAATAACGATAATTATAATAATGATGTTTATAATTATAATAATAATAATAATAATTATAACAATCACAATTATGGATAAAACAAAATAACACAAATATACTTAAACGTAAATGAAACGATGGAGCAAGGCGAAAGGACGGGTCGAGGAACGAGCAGAGAGTCACGGGGGCCAGGCAGACAGAATATCCAACAACAGTCCAGGATCGGGAAGGGGCAGGCAGATAGTCCAGGTACAGTCCAGGGGTCAGGAACCAGGCAGACGGAATTTCCAGGCAGGGGGG